>JAKOOJ010000050.1:2890000-3112500 GCA_022577455.1 Arizona elegans
ATGCAGATGATCGTTTGGTTGTTTTCACTGCAAATTTAATTTAATTTAATTTAATTTAATTCAATTTAATTTAATTCAATTTAATTCAATTCAATTTAATTCAATTTAACTTATCCCACCTTTATTGTTTTTACAAACAACCCAAGAACATATCCAACATACCTTCCTTCTTCTATTTTCCCCACAACAACAACAACAACCCTGAGAGGTAGATGGGCAGAGAAATGACTGGCCTCAATGTCATCCGGCCAACTTTCATGGCTAAGGCAGGACTAGAACTCTCAGTCGCTTGGTGATTGCCCCAAGGTCATCCAGCTGGTTTCATGCCAAAGGCGAGACTTGAACCCATGGTCTCCTGCTTTCTAGCCCTGTGCTTTAACCACTAGACCAGTTTGGGGTCATCTTTATGGATTAGTATTTTTCCTGTGTGCATAAGGGGAAGAATGTAATTCATCTCACCCAGGGGTGGGCTTCAAAAATTTTAGCAAGGGATTCTCTGCCCAGTTGCTGGGTGGGCGTGGCCATGATGGGTGTGGCCTAGTTGGCCTCCTGCACCATGGCGGAGGGGGCGTTTTTGCCCCCGGGCTCCGGCAGCTTTCCTTGAGCCTCCGGGAGGGTGAAAACAGCCTCCCCAGGCTCCGGAGGCCCTCTGGAGGCTGGAAACGGGCCCATTTCCGGCCTTCCTGAACCTCCGGTAGGCCCGTTTTTTGCCCTCCCTGAGCCTCCACGCATGCCCTGCACTTACCTGCATCCAAAACGGGCCGTGTGGGGACTCCTGGGAGGAGCGGGGCAGGGTGGGTGGGGCCATCCAGGAGTGGGATTTGGGGGTTCTCCGAACTGCACAGAATCTTAGCTCCCGAACCCCTGAGAACTCCCAGCAGCCCACCCCTGATCTCACCATCATCCTTTTGGGTGGAGATGGCTGCCTTTGACAAAAATGACTTTGCTGTCCTCGTACCTCCATTATCTCAGCCTTCTAGGATACAATCACATGATAGCCTGCAGAGGAAGCAGCCAATCCAAGGTGACACCCGCAGTTCTCTGTCAACATGGCTGCCTTCTGTTTGTAGGTTGCGTTGTGGTCTCCTAAGACCAAGGTGCAAGCCAACTGCATCCTCCATTATAAAGGAAAGTAGACATCTCCATGACCTGTAGATTTCGGATAAAACCCATTCCAGGCCTGCTGGTCAAGGAGACTTCCGAATCTTTCATGGTATTGAAAAGCTTAATTTTGATCCACAATGATGTGACACCTTGATTTTGAGTACGGTTGAACCTACCTCAAGGATGTTGCTGAAAAGCAGCATTTTTTGTGGAGAACAATCCATTTGGTTTCGTTTGAATTAAGAATCGTTAAATTGGAAAAATGGCCTCTGTTTGAAAAAAGAAAGGATGAAGAGTAGATATATTTATTCCATTTGAGATGGTGGACATTCTATTAAGAATGTATTATTCTTAATACTGAGAACTGAATACAGTGGTACCTTGGTACTCAACTGGTTTTGAAACTCATTGAATTTGGTACTAAATGCATTTTGAGGTGAAAAATTATGTCCTGGTGCTCATCGTGGGTTTGGTACTCAATGCATTTTGAGGTGAAAAATTCTGTCCTGGTACTCATCGTGTGTTTGGTATTCAATGCATAAACTAGAACTTGTCAGTGTCAGCTGACTTGTAACCAGGGGTGGGATTCTACCGGTTCGGGTGAATCGGTAGTTCCGACGATCAGCTGGAAGCAAACCGATTCGCTCCGACGATCAGGTGGACCCACCCAACCGCCCCTGCGCTTTACTGACCTATATCTTCTCAGCTGATTTGCGCAGCAGAGCGGATTGCCGCACCTCAGCTGTGTTACTCCCCAGCAGTAACGCGGAAGGTAAGTTTTTGTAAAACTGTGCACGCGTGCAAAGCGCGTGATCACCGAACTGCTTGTTCAACCAGCAGGATCCCACCACTGCTTGTAACTCACTACCTTATACTTTATGGCAAAAAATTGGTTTGGTACTTAACGTTTTTGGTATTCATCACAATTCCCGGAACCAGCTAACAATGAGTATTGAGGTATGATTGTACTTGATTGGACCAATGGGATTTGAACTGTTGATTGATTCAAGGTTCCTATATTGTCAAGAATGATGAAAGCAATATGCTAAAATCATATCCTATATTATTGAACAATGACTCTGAAGCTTTAACTTTATTGCAGTAGAGCTATTTCAACCAGTATCTTCGATCTAACACCAGTTCTTCACAGGAATGTTGTAGGCAGACTGTCAAGATTCAAAATACTCTTTAATACCTTAATACCCACAGCTCAGGATGTGGGAGAGCATAACCAACATCCTTAGGTAAAGGTAAAGGTTCCCCTCGCACATATGTGCTAGTCGTTCCTGACTCTAGGGGGCGGCACTCATCTCCGTTTCTAAGCCGAAGAGCCAGCGCTGTCCGAAGATGTCTCCGTGGTCATGTGGCCGTCATGACTCAACACCAAAGGCACACGGAACGCTGTTACCTTCCCACCAAAGGAAGGTAACAGCGTTCTACTTGCATTTTTTATGTGCTTTTGAACTGCTAGTTGGCAGAAGCTGGAACAAGTAACAGGAGCTCATTCCATTACGCGGCGCTAGGGATTCAAACCGCTGAACTGCCGACCTTCTGTTTGACAAGCTCAGCATCTTAGCCAATAAGCCACCGCGTCCCCTAAGCAACATCCTTAGAGGACCCTAAATTGAGACAATAATATTCACTAATGGCGATGATAAGATTCCATGCTGCCCCTTGGACATTCCTATAATTAAATTCCTGTTTATTTCCTTCAAGACTAGGAACTAAACACAACCCAATGATATTTGTTCTGAAGATGGCCAGATTACATGCATCCTGTCATAAATTCCTTCTTCCTAATCCCTTGTGTCTCCGTGTGAAATGCTTTCTAAATGTGCCTTCATGATCTCCAATCAAGGACCGGCAGAGAATTGTGGGTCCAACTGTCCAACTTTCTTCAGTGGATATTTATTCATTCATTCATTCATTCATTCATTCATTTATTTATTTTTCAGATTTCTATGCCGCCCTTCTCCTTCCGGACTCAGGGCGGTGAACAGCCAAATATAAAACATTCATACACAAAAGTTAAAATAGATTTAAAATTATTAAATAAAATTTGGCCCATAATTTAAAACATTTCAATTAAAATCAATATCAAATTTTAAAACCAACCATAAAATCAGGACAGCCCGGCTAACTGAAAAAAGTAGGTTTTAAGGGCCCGACGAAAAGTCCGGAGGTCTGGGATCACTCGAATCTCTGGGGGTAGGTCGTTCCAGAGGGTAGGTGCCACCACAGAGAAGGCTCTCCCCCTGGGGGTCGCCAGCCGACATTGTCTGGCTGACAGCACCCTGAGGAGGCCCTCTCTGTGGGAGCGAACTGGCCGGTGGGAGGCAATTGGTGGCAGCACGGCAAACTGTTTAGACAAAATGCTCAGTGTTTAACAAAGAACATTTGGATGCCACCCACTTAGTATGAAATGATTCTTGCTTAGCGTCAGAAACGTCAACTTGTGAAATTAGCAGCTCCAGGATAAATTGCCTATCAAAACAGCAGACTTCGTTATTAATTGGTATCTGAGCAGAATTGTTGACAGTCGTCTTGAACTGTTTGTTTTGAACCCAAAAACCTGTTAAAGGGACAGCGGACTGTCTTGGAGAGTGTGTGACAGAAGTGAGCGCAGACAAATGTCAAGAAGACAAGAAGACGTCAAGAAGACTAAGAAATCTTCACCAGTGTATTAATTTAATCCCTAGTCATTAGATTCCCACCGTGGTAATGGGGTTCTGTACTTCAACAAGATTGGCAAAACACATAGATACTCTGGCCACAATTGTGGGATGCTGGAAGGAAAGTAATTCTTCAAAGACTTCTATTCTTAAAACACATTGTGGTTTTTGTCTCCCCACCGCCACATATTTTTCTTATAGTCTTCCTCTATTTCTGTTCAGTTGCATCAATCTCCTCCAAGTTACAACAGTTCTTCAACTTACAAACAAAATGTTGAGACTTTGGAAAAAAAGTGCAGAGAAGAACAAGAAAGATGATTAAGGGCCTGGAGACTAAAACATATGAAGAACGGTTGCAGGAATTGGGTATGGCTAATCTAGAGAAAAGAAGGACTAGGGGGTGACATGACAGAAGTGTTCCATTATTTGAGGGGCTGCCACAAAGAAGAAGGGGTCAACCTATTCTCCAAAGCACCAGAAGACAACACAAGAAGCAATGGATGGAAACTAATCAAGGAGAGAAACTACCTGGAACTAAGGAGAAACTTCCTAACAGTGAGGACAATTAACCAGTGGAACAGCTGGCCTCCAGAAGTTGTGGGTGCTTCATCACTGAAGGTTTTTTAAGAAAAGACTGGAAAGCCACTTGCCTGAAATGGTCTCCTGATTGTGCAGGGAGTTGGACTAGAAGGCCTCCAAGATCCCTTCTAACTCTGGTATTCTATTTTATCTATTTGAACCATCTATGCTTATTATTGGTTTTGCTTCTACAATGCAGAAGATTCATTTTCATTTTTGACATAAGATCTATCATTTGCCACAGCCAAGAATGATCATCCTTAATTAGTGGATGATCAAAAGAGGCTGGGAAAATATGATCCTTCTGCCATGATTTTTTTAATGCTAGTTTGCACATCGGTATTACATTTCAGTGGAAGACAAAAAATATTGTTGCTTAAACAATCATGTTAATTGCCCTCATCTGTTGTTGTTTAAATAGTATAGAATTAATCTTCAAGTATTGTGGTCTACATTATGGGTGTTCAACCATGGCAACTTTAAGACTTTGGACTTCAGCTCCCAAAATTCCCAAGTTAGCATGGTGGACTGGGGAATTTTGGGAGTTGAAGTCCACAGGTTTTAAAATTTTCAAGGTTAGACATCCTCTTTCAACTTCCTCACGTCCTGTGTACAATGATACAACACTAAAAATAAAAAAGGTAAGATCATCACATAGTATAAATTTTAACCCTTTCGACCACATATTTTCCTACTGATCCATCTGTATATTATAATCACAATTCCTAGCCCACTTTATCATACACTCTTTAACCCATTCTTCCATTTCAAATTTCAACAAAAATTCATAAATTTTAGCAATTATATGTTCATCATCTGTACACAATTGCAGTTCAAATTCTTTCTTTGCTTCATACCATATGTTTGTGTTCATTTTAAGTACTTAATAGGTTTTCCCATTGAGAATTATATCCTTCTGCCACTAGTTATTCTCTTGATTTAATTTTATATTCCACTAGTGATTTTCCAATAATTCCTAGTGCATTAACCATTCGTCTTTGCCCGTTTTTATCTTCTGTAAAATGCTTCTTCTGCTGAGATCTATAAAAGTTTTTCAGCCCCAGCCTGGGTTTATATCTATTTACATTCTCAATATGGCACATCTAATAAAATAGTTTTTAAAATCCACTTTAATTTTATTGTACCATAAACATGCCATCCAAACATTGATCCATGCTCATCTAATTTTAAAAGTCTTTTATTTCACAGCTTCCCATTCTTTCATCCAAAGAAAAATCTGCAAAATACAATTTTTAATCCAGAAAGCTGAATTCTCCTCTTTCCTTTGCATCTTGTAACACTTTATAGGTGTAGCAAGTGGATGAGTTTAATATGGATGCATTTCCTAGTCCATATTTATCTCTCTTTGTGTTGGAATACATGTTAGAATGTATTTTGTATTGCAACAACTACAGAATTATTTAGCCAGTAGATGGCGGTATTTAGTGTGAATCGATAGATATAATCTATGTTTTTTAATGTTCTGAGGAGAGATTTCCAGTTAAATAGTTGAGCAGTAAAGCACATGGTGATTGTACTCTTTGTTTGCTCTGTGTGGTGCCTTATATAAACAGATTTTCTAATTCTGTTCATGTGAAGCTACTATAATTTGATTATCAGGAAACCATCTCAGATTTTAAGAGAATTTTCAGATGAGTATACACAATATAAGTACACAAGATACTATTGCACTGGAACATCTGTTATGTAAAACAAAAGACACCAACTAAATTTTAGGTCTCTTTTGAATTGCAAGAAACTAAAACACAGTTCAAATATTCTGAAATCTTTCGTAAGTCTTACTTCCTTGTTGTAGGTAGGCGGTTAACTATAAAAATCGGTTGAGATATAAGATTTCTTTTCTACTTCCAAAATGCTGCAGGTAACCAAGGACACCTATATAAGTTGAGTGTCAACTTAGTTTTTAAAAGTGTTTTTCGGTGAACTGGTTCCCCCTTCAAATAGATCTGTCTTCCCTAAGAAAAATAACAACAACAACAACAACAACAACAAAAACCTTCATTGGAAGTCTTCTGTGAGCCATTTTACATAAACAACAAATATCAATTTTTTTAAAAAGAACACGCTTCCAAAACCATTTAAAATGACTGACACTATCCAGCAAAATTGTATCTGCACTAAATTCAAAGCCACGCATCAGAATAAATGACTAATGATTGCTCATTGTTTATCTAGAGCAGTCACAATAGCTGTCTTATTTCTTTTAAGTAGTGTACATAAGATTTAAACAGAACCCGTTTCTGTTTGGTTGATGACCCACTTTTAATCTCCTTCCTCAGACATCACTGTATGCTTATATTTGCAATCCACCATTAAGGTAACCTTCATTGATGATGATTCTGTGGCTGAGCAGAGTCTGATCTGGGAGAGCACCAAGAACTCACAAGGTTGAAGACTGGACTATAGAAAAGCTACGAGTTTTATCATCTCCCTGTCCATAGGGGTAGAAGGCAATGACAGATAATTTGCATTCCCATGCCAAAAAAAATATATGATATGACCATCTAGGTTGTTGTCTATGAAAATCGACAGGATTGAACTTGACTTGAAGAACTCTTCGCCTTGATTTCTTGTTTATAAAACCTAGAAATGAAACAAATGGACGTGGGAGCGAAACAACAGGTTTTAAACTTCGTATAAAATTAACTTGGTGTATTAAAAAAGAGTATCTGGAATACAAGATGGTAGGAGTTAGATCAAATGGTGCTACGCACAGTGGGGGATTAAAATAATGTAATAACCGGTTCTCTGCCCTAAGGTCCGTCTGGGTAGGCGTGGACATGGTGGGCATGGCCAGGGAGTGAGATAGGCAGCACTCGGCCTCCTGCATCCCATGGGAGTAAAAACGGGCCACCCCCACGCACCCTGTTTTGGGCCTAGTAGGCCTCCCTGCAGCCTCCTGGGAGCAAAAACAGGCCATGGAGAGGCGGGGCGCACCCCCGCAGCCCATTTTGGATCTAGTAGGCCTCCCTGCATTTACCTGGGAGCCACAATGGGGCATGTGGGGACTCCTGGAAGGGGCGGGGCCAGCCAGCAATTTAACAACCAGTTTGCCTGAACCGGCCTGTACCGGCCTGAACCGGCTGAATCCTGCCACTGGTTACACATATTTTAGAACTTTTAAGTCACTTCTCAACCTTCCATACCAGAAGATTTTTTAATGAGTTGAAATCATTATGGTATTAACTGGCTACAAATCAATGCTTTTCTCTCTCTCGCTTTTAGTAAATCTACATGCTGATTAGGAAGTGGAATTCAAAGGCTGTAGGGCTGAATTTTGTAACATGTGAAACTTCCTTTACAAGTATGCCAATATACTGTTTCTTTATTCTAAATTCTGTTTTTTTTTTTTTTAAAAAAAATCACTCTAAACACGCTGCTTTTCCTTCACTACACACCGCCCCTCCCAGAATTACAATAAGCCTCCTGATATTTGATCAGTAATAGCAGATAACTTACATTTTATTTGCTAACCAGATGGCTTGACAAAAATGAGGACGATGGCCAGATCGTTCGAGAGTTGGTTCCAGATGGGAGATCGTCTATGCTGGAAAGTGAGTTTGCTTTGTTATCACGTGACTCTATGGACCAAGCTTGTTGTTTTGTTTTAGTTCTCGGGAAACATATATTTTTTTTTTATCATTTCTATTTGCTGAATGACATCCCCTAACAGCTGCAAAAAAGGACTTTCTCTCCTGTTGAGTTCACCACTGCTCAGTTTTTTTATGCGTGATAAAATTTGTTCAGAGGTTTATTATTTTTTCTTATGTATGTGTGGAGTTCACATAATTACTATCATCATATTATATATTGACTATATCGTCGAACATGCTTAATCAGTTGACTTAAAAAAAAATTAGAGGCTGTATTCAAACAAGCTTAGTATGAACGGGGTATGTCTGGAATAAGAATAGAATAGAATAGAATAGAATAGAATAGAATAGAATAGAATAGAATAGAATAGAATAGAATAGAATAGAATAGAATAACAGAGTTGGAAGGGACCTTGGAGGTCTTCTAGTCCAACCCCCTGCTCGGGCAGGAAACCCTACACCACTTCAGACAAAGGGTTATCCAACATCTTCTTAAAAACGTCCAGTGTTGCAGCATTCACAACTTCTGCAGGCAAGTTGTTCCACTGATGAATTGTTCTAACTGTCAGGAAATTTCTCCTTAGTTCTAGGTTGCTTCTCTCCTTGATTAGTTTCCACCCATTGCTTCTTGTCCTGCCTTCAGGTGCTTTAGAGAATAGTTTGACTCCCTCTTCTTTGTGGCAGCCTCTGAGATATTAGAAGACTGCTACCATGTCACTCCTGGTCCTTCTGTCCATTAAACTAGACATACCCAGTTCCTGCAACCGTTCTTCATATGTTTCAGCCTCCAGTCCCCTAAACATCTTTGTTTAACGAAGAGAAGAACTACAGGGTGACATGATAGCAGTCTTCCAATATCTAAGGGGCTGCCACGAGGAAGAAAGGGTCAACCTATCTTCCAAAGGACCTGAAGTCAGGACAAGAATCAGTGGATGGAAATTAATCAAGGAGAGAAGCAACCTAGAACTAAGGAGAAAGTTCCGGACAGTGAAGACAATTTTTTTTTAAAAAAATTGATTTATATGCCGCCCTTCTCCGGAGACTCAAGGCGGCTTACAATGTGCTCAGCAATAGCCTTCATCCTTTTGTATATTTATACAAAGTCAGCTTATTGCCCCCACAAACTGGGTCCTCAATTTACCTACCTTAGAAAGGATGGAAGGCTGAGTCAACCTTGAGCCTGGCGAGATTCGAACCTGCAGTAATTGCAGGCAGCTGGTCTTAATAACAGGGTGCTTTAGACTACTGTACTACCAAGGCTCATTAAATTAATTAATCAATGGAATGACTTGCCTTCAGAAATTGTGGGTGCTCCATCACTGGAGGCTTTTAAGAGACTGGACAGTCATTTGTCTGAAGTGGTATAGGGTCTCCTGCTTGAGCAAGGTGTTGGATGAGAAGACCTCCAAGATCCCTTCCAGTTCTGTTATTCTAAAATTTATGATTTCTTGCATTTCCCCCCAAAACTTCATTCCCCCCACCCCTCTGCTTTGATCATCTCTGGAAGAAAAAAAGCTCACACTTTTGCAGGATATGATCGTGTCTCTCGGGTACAAATGTTAATATATTTACAGATATCAGTTATCACATCAGTATTAAGACAGGAGATGTTCCAGGAGCCAGCTCAGATTCGAAGGTTTTGATCAAGCTGTATGGTGAGAAAGCAGACACCAAAAAGGAACTTCTGCTGGTTTCTGATAACGACTTAGGAAATTACTTTGAACGTAGCCGGATAGATATCTTTACTCTGGATACGATGGACATTGGGAAGGTAAGACCGATCTGAAATTACGATGCAGAGTAAGAACTGACTGCGGGTTTGTTTTACTGAAAATGTTTTTTAAAAGCATTTTTCCACTGTCACAGTGTTTTGGAAAAAAAAACAACAACTGCACCAGGGGTGGGTTCTAAATTTTTTTACTACCGGTTCTGTGGGCGTGGCTTATTTTCTGGGTGTGGCTTGGAGGTCATGTGACTAGGTGGGCATGGCTAGCTGGTCAGAGTCATTTCTGGAAGGCCCTTGCACTTACGACCAGTCCTCGCACTTACGACCCGACTCATTTGTTTGCTTTTAACACTGATCAGCTGTAGGGCGGCCCTTTGAAGCCCCGCGGCAAGAGTTTAAACAGTTTTTTTCCCTCTAGTCATCAGCTGGGACTCAGGAGGCAGCAATAGATTGGGGGTGGGACCAAATAAAAGGTAAGAATAATGTGGGGGGTGGGGGGGTGGGAGGCCGGGGGGAGGAGAACCGGTTCGGTGATGTCATATCGTCACTGCTACTGGCTCAGCCGAACTGGACCGAACTGGGAGGAACCCACCACTGAACTGCACAGAAATAGAGTAGGTGGTATGGTACCTGGTTCAATAGAAAAATGAATGAATGAAATTCAGTTAAATTCAATAGTGTGAAAAGTATGTTTCTAAATTTAGAAAAACCAAATGCACAGGTATAGAATAGGTAGTATTTATTTTATTTATTTTTATTTTATTTCAAATTTATATACTGCCTTTCTCCCTGAGGACTCAGGGCGGTGTACAGCCAGATAAAAACATATAATACAAACATTAAAAACAATTAAAAGAAATATCTCTGTTTGGCCCCAAACAGGCCCTCCCCCTGGGGGTCACCAGCCTACATTGTTTGGCTGATGGCACCCCGAGGAGGCTGGCTCAATAGTAGTAACTGCTAGAGGGATCTTGGATTGGCGGAAACAATCACTTGAATAGTGAGCTCCCGTTACTTGTCCCAGCTTCTGCCAACCTAGCAGTTCGAAAGCATGTAAAAAAATGCAAGTAGAAAAATAGGGACCGCCTTTGGTGGGAAGGGAACAGCGTTCCGTGCGCTTCTGGCATTTAGTCATGCCGGCCACATGACCACGGAGACGTCTTCGGACAGCGCTGGCTCTTCGGTTTGAAACGGAGATGAGCACCGCCCCCTAGAGTGGGGAACGACTAGCACATGTGTGCGAGGGGAACCTTTACCTTTAGAATCAAGATCGCGTGAAGTGATAGTACCACTTTATAATGCCTTGGTAAGACCATGCTTGAAATACTGCATCCAGTTTTGGTCACAACAATATAAAAAAGACATTGAGTTTCTAGAACCGTGAGGGCCAACCTACTTATGGTATGTGTGCCAGAAGTGGCACACAGAGCCATCTCTCTGGGCACACCAGCCGTCGCCCATTGCTCTTCTGGGTTCCGGCGGGAACATGCATGCCAGCCAGTTGGTCTTTGTGCACACGTGCATGTCAGAAACCAGGTGACCGGTGCGCATGCGCACACCGGAAACTGGAAGCTCAGTTTCCTGGTGTGTGCATGTGCGGTGAGGACCTGCTCTTCTGGTTTCCCACGCTCCCTCCTGTGCTCCCCAGGGAACTGCTGTTCCGGTTTCCCGCGCTCCCTCCTGTGCGCTCCAGGGAACTGCTCTTCCGGTTTCCCCCACTCCCTCCTGTGCGCCCCAGGGAGCTGCTCTTCCGGTTTCCCGCGCTCCCTCCTGTGCTCCCCAGGGAGCTGCTCTTCCGGTTTCCCGTGCTCCCTCCTGTGCACTCCAGGGAGCTGCTCTTCCGGTTTCCCGCACTCCCTCCTGTGCTCCCCAGGGAACTGCTCTTCCGGTTTCCTGCACTCCCTCCTGTGCGCCCCAGGGAACTGCTCTTCCGGTTTCCTGCACTCCCTCCTGTGCGCCCCAGGGAGCTGCTCTTCTGGTTTCCTGCGCTCCCTCCTGTGCGCCCCAGGGAGCTGCTCTTCCGGTTTCCTGCGCTCCCTCCTGTGCGCCCCAGGGAGCTGCTCTTCCGGTTTCCTGCACTCCCTCCTGTGCTCCCCAGGGAACTGCTCTTCCAGTTTCCTGCACTCCCTCCTGTGCGCCCCAGGGAGCTGCTCTTCCGGTTTCCCCCACTCCCTCCTGTGCGCTCCAGGAAGCTGCTCTTCCGGTTTCCTGCACTCCCTCCTGTGCGCCCCAGGGAGCTGCTTTTCCGGTTTCCCCCACTCCCTCCTGTGCGCCCCAGGGAACTGCTCTTCCGGTTTCCCGCGCTCCCTCCTGTGCTCCCCAGGGAACTGCTCTTCCGGTTTCCTGCACTCCCTCCTGTGCTCCCCAGGGAACTGCTCTTCCGGTTTCCAGCGCTCCCTCCTGTGCGCCCCAGGGAACTGCTCTTCCGGTTTCCTGCACTCCCTCCTGTGCTCCCCAGGGAACTGCTCTTCCGGTTTCCTGCACTCCCTCCTGTGCTCCCCAGGGAACTGCTCTTCCGGTTTCCTGCACTCCCTCCTGTGCGCCCCAGGGAACTGCTCTTCCGGTTTCCTGCACTCCCTCCTGTGCTCCCCAGGGAACTGCTCTTCCGGTTTCCTGCACTCCCTCCTGTGCTCCCCAGGGAACTGCTCTTCCGGTTTCCTGCACTCCCTCCTGTGCTCCCCAGGGAACTGCTCTTCCGGTTTCCTGCACTCCCTCCTGTGCTCCCCAGGGAACTGCTCTTCCGGTTTCCTGCACTCCCTCCTGTGCTCCCCAGGGAACTGCTCTTCCGGTTTCCAGCGCTCCCTCCTGTGCGCCCCAGGGAACTGCTCTTCCGGTTTCCTGCACTCCCTCCTGTGCTCCCCAGGGAACTGCTCTTCCGGTTTCCTGCACTCCCTCCTGTGCTCCCCAGGGAACTGCTCTTCCGGTTTCCTGCACTCCCTCCTGTGCTCCCCAGGGAACTGCTCTTCCGGTTTCCTGCACTCCCTCCTGTGCTCCCCAGGGAACTGCTCTTCCGGTTTCCTGCACTCCCTCCTGTGCGCCCCAGGGAACTGCTCTTCCGGTTTCCCGCGCTCCCTCCTGTGCTCCCCAGGGAATTGCTCTTCCGGTTTCCCGCACTCCCTCCTGTGCGCCCCAGGGAACTGCTCTTCCGGTTTCCAGCGCTCCCTCCTGTGCGCCCCAGGGAACTGCTCTTCCGGTTTCCTGCACTCCCTCCTGTGCTCCCCAGGGAACTGCTCTTCCGGTTTCCCGCGCTCCCTCCTGTGCGCTCCAGGGAGCTGCTTTTCCGGTTTCCCCTGCTCCCTCCTGTGCGCCCCAGGGAGCTGCTCTTCCGGTTTACGGCACTCCCCCGTGCACATGTGCTCCCGCTTCAGTACTCGATGCCGAAAAGGTTCGCCAACACTGCTCTAGAAAGAGTGCAGAGAACAGCAACAAAGATGATTAGGGGACTGGAGGCTAAAACATACAAAGAACGATTGCAGGAACTGGATATGTATAGTTTAATGAAAGGAAGGATTAGGAGTGACGAGATAGCAGTCATCCAGTATCTGAGGGGCTGCCATAAAGAAGAGGGGTCAACCTATTTTCCAAAGCACCACAAGGCAAGACAAAAAGCAATGGATGGAAACTAGTCAAGGAAAGAAGCAAGGAGAACTAAGGAGAAATTTCCTCAGAGTTAGAACATTTAATTAGTGGAACAGCTTGCCTTCAAAAGTTATGGATGTTCCATCACTGGAGGTTTTTAAGAAGAGATTGGACAGCCCTTTGAATAGGGGGTTGGACGAGGAGAACTCCAATTAGGTACTGTAGGCGTTTCTCTACTAGCACTGATGATGTAATTTAGTTGGGTAATGAAACGTCTGTAAAAAAACTACCAAGCTCAGAGAAGACCCCTCATTTCAACCTTGAACTACAAACATTCTCCTATTTAGCCCAGAACTAGTATGAAATGTTGATGCAGTGATGAAATATATAAAGCTGCTTGTTTTTACCAACCCAGATGCCCTTTATGTATCACCGCAGCGGTGATCTTTTTAAAAAGATATACTCACTATTCTTCTTTCCTGCCTTCCTTTCCTCTGCTTTCTTGGCTTAAGATCCATCGGATTCTAATCGGGCATGACAATGTGGGCCTCCAGGCAGGCTGGCACCTTGGTAGCGTTCAGATTATCATCCCTGTCCACGGCAAGATGTACAACTTCCCATGCAACCGATGGCTTGACAAAAACGAAGCTGACGGGAAGGTAGAGATTGAGGCCTACCCCAGCGAAATCATGGAGATTGAGCAATGTAAGGGATGATATGTTCGTTTGATTTCTCTCTCTGTCTCTCTCTCCATGCATCCATCCATCCATCCAGCTATCATGTCTTTCTATCTATCTATCTATCTATCTGTCTGTCTGTCTGTCTCTCTCTCTCTCTCTTACGTCTATCTATCTATCTATCTATCTATCTATCTATCTATCTATCTATCATCTATCATCTATCATCTATCTATTTATCATCTTTCCATCTATATCTATCTATCTATCTATCTATCTATCTATCTATCTATCTATCTATCATCTTTCCATCTATCTCTATCTATCTATCTATCTATCATCTATCTATCTATCTATCTATCTATCTATCTATCTATCTATCTATCTATCTATCATCTTTCTCTATCTATCTATCTATCTATCTATCTATCTATCTATCTATCTATCTATCTATCTATCTATCATCTCTCTCTCTCTCTCCCTCTCCCTCTCCCTCTGTCTCATCCAATCTATCTGTAATTTATTATATATTATTTTTGAAATATATTTATCAGTATTCAACTAGGGGGAACTATATATATATATATATGCAAAAAATTAAAATCTCGGGTGTTTTCCCGCATCATATTAAATAAGTTACTTAAAATATTTAAAATTCTGATTAAAATCCTAGCTTAAAATCTTCTAAAAATCCTTACAGAGCACCCGCGAAAACTTAACAAGACAGATATATATATATGTGTGTGTGTGTGTGTGTGTGTGTGTGTATGTATGTATGTATAAATCTTTTTATGCACATTTTTTCTTCCTGTGGTTTTTGTCTACTTGTTTTGTTTTTTATATCCTTTCCTTTTTCCTTTTCCTTTTTTTGTTTGTATTTTAATGTTTTGAATAAGAAAAAAAGAAAAAAAGAAAAGAAGTCCCATCCAAATATTAATCCTTCTTAGTTTTCTCAAGGTCATCTAGGATAGTTAGTATAGAAATAAGAAGTGAATGAAAGGAAAGGCTGAGGAGAAATTTGATGGTAGGGATCAGCTAACATCTGGACAAGTGCTTGAGGGAAACATGGCTTTCAAGGCCTTGTGGAAGGCTAATAGGACCGGGGCTTTCTCCATCTTGGGTAAATGGAGGGCTGAGTCAACCCTGAGCCAGTGAGAATCGAACTACCAAACTGCAGAAGTAGCCGGCAGTCAGCAGAAGTAGCCTGCAGTACTGCATTCTAACCACTGCACCACCACAACTCTTCCAAATACCTTCCAAATATATATTTGGAAAGATACAGCATACTCCCATAGGACCTGCCAGCAACTCTTTAAAGCAGTTGTGACTTTCCCCTGGCTTTTGACCACTCTTCATAGCTGCAGTCTTATTCTGCAAAAGGTCCATTTGGTTTAAGGCGTGGCAGCGTGAAGTGCAGGAAGAGAAGAGAAGAGAAGAGAAGAGAAGAGAAGAGAAGAGAAGAGAAGAGAAGAGAAGAGAAGAGAAGAGAAGAGAAGAGGAGAATAACAGAGTTGGAAGGGACCTTGGAGGTCTTCTAGTCCAACCCCCTGCTTAGGCAGGAAACCCTACACCACTTCAGACAAATGGTTATCCAACATCTTCTTAAAAACTTCCAGTGTTGAAGCATTCACAACTTCTGGAGGCAAGTAGTTCCATTGATTCCTGGAAATCAGCAGTCCAGGCAGCTCAAATGAATATAGGTTTATTAGAGGGGTGTCAAACTCGATTTCTTTGAGGGCCACATCAGGGTTGTGTTTGACCTCAGGGGGCCGGATGGGCATGGCCAGGGTGGTTATGGTAAGCTTGACATGTCAGGGAGCACCTGTGGTGGCCTGGGTGGGGTTGGGGGGATCCTCTTGTAGCCCTCTGCCAGCGCATGACCCTCCTGAGCTCCGTTTTCGCTGGCAGACGCACCGCGGGCTGGTCCTTCGCTATTTCCAAGGTGTCACTACAGGCCAGATCTAAGCATCCCGTAGGCCTTGAGTTTGACACCTCTGGTTTATTGTATCCTAATGCTCTTTACAAGAATCTGAACTACTAACAGTCAAAGCAAATTGGTGGTAGATAAGAGTCAATGGAATTCAAGGTGGGCTGGACTTAGATCTCTTATGGGCACGAAGGGACTCGAGACTGATGACATGTTTGACACCTCCTTCTGGCTCGGCCTGGTCGTCTCCTACAGGCAGGAGATGCTGGGCTTTGAATCCCTGCAAACCCCAGAGCATCTTTTCGCCTTTGAATGCTAACTTTTCTTCTGCTTGATTTCTGTTCTTCTCTCTGAATTAACTAGAAGAATTTTAAGGGGTGCGTAAAGTAAGGGGAGAAGGGAGGCAGGGGAGATAGAAAACTCTTATAATTGTGCAAAGACCTGACTGCAGGACTTTGAACTCCGGCTCTGGATTTCTGCGCACCGTTTTAATTATTCTCGGCTTCGTTTCTCTCTCTTCTGCTTTAAACAAGTGATCAATTATGAGGTCTGTACCGTTACTGGAGATGTGAGGAACGCAGGCACCAACGCAAAAGTCTTCCTGCAGATTTACGGTGAGCTCGGTAAAACGGAGGTATTGATTTTGAAGAACAGATCCAACAACTATGAACGGGGAGCCTTGGAAAAATTCAAGGTATGCTCTCATTAGGACCGCGAGGGAATTCTAATATCCATCCACAAAGATCCTGAGAAACAAAACATTGGAATTGCTACAAAGCTGGGAGATTAGGTACAACGTCTTCAGAATTTTGGTCCTTTGACATTGTCTTTGCCTGTATATGTTGCCCATTAAAGTGGTGGGATGCAAAATTTTTTACTACCAGTTCTGTGGGTGTGGCTTGGTGGGCATGGCATGGCTTGGTGGGTGTGGCTTGGTGGGCATGGCAGGGGAAGGATACTGTAAAATCTCCATTCCCACCCCACTCCAGGGGACGGTTACCTCAAAATCCCCATTTCCTCCCGATCAGCTGGGACTCGGGAGGCAGAGAATAGATAGGGGCGGGGCCAGGCAGAGATGGTATTTGCCGGTTTTCCGAACTACTCAAAATTTCTGTTACCTGTTCTCCAGAACTGGTCAGAACCTGCTGAATGCCACCACTGGCCCATTACAATCTTAATGATGGGTGCCCAACCTTTCGGCTTGCCTGGACCACACTGAATGAAAAGGAATTGTCTTGGGCTGCATATAAAATATATAATATTGTTTTATAATATAAAATCACTTAAGGTTGCCAGATTTGGAGACCCCTGATCTAAGAGAAGATCACATAGAAGGTCAATCCAGGGTGCAACCCGCTGAACAAAGTACTTAAGTACAGGTAGTCCTTGACTTACGACCACAATTGAGCCCAATTTTTTTTGTTGCAGAGTGAGACATTTGGGAAGTGACCCATTTTATAACTTTTCTTGCCGCAGTTAAGTGAATCACTGCAGTTGTTCAGTTAACAACAAGGTTGTTACGTGAGTCTGGCTTTCCCATTGACTTTGTGTTGGAATTCGTTGTTGGAATGTAACTCTATGCAACAACTACAGTAGTATTTAGCCAGTATATGGCAGTGTTTACACGTTTGCATTTATGGTATATACTCTATGCGCTTTTGTTCTAAGTAGAGTTTCCTGTTTCCTATTACAGTTATATAGTTGAGCAGTAAAGCACATGGTGACTGTACTCTTTGTTTTCTCCTAAACAGACTTTCTAACACTTTGCTTGTCAGGTGATCGCAAAAGGTGATCACCTGACTCTGGGATATTGCAACCATCATAAATATGAGTCTGTTGCCAAGCATCTGAATTTTGATCACATGATCAGAGGGATGCTGTTGTAAGTGTAAAAAACACTCATAAGTCACTTTTTTCAGTGCCGTTGTAACTTTGAATGGTTAGCAAATGTTATAAGTCAAGGACTACCTGTAGATCCCCAAAGATGTTGAAAAAAATTCCTAACAGTAAGAGCACATGGGAAATGGAAGTAATTACCTTGTACGATGGTGAATTTCTTTCATTATATATGTACCTCTGGAAGCTAGACAGCCATCTATTGAAGATGCTTCAATTTGGATTCCTGTGTTGAGTAAGTTGGACCCTGCAGTTGGACCCTGCAACCTCGAGTCCTTGTAAGACCTATAAGTAGACCTTTCTAAGCAGGGATGCCAAAGAGATACAGTCAGAGGATGAATTATGCTTCTTTTCTCCAGATTTATGGTTACCATATTGCTCCAAAATTAAATGGGCATGATCCTGCTTGGGAAATGTCAATATTAGCCAAAGAAGAAATCCTTCTTCCCATACACGTTAAGATAAGGTGTTGAAGGCTTGCTATTGACTAGAGATAGTCCTTGACTTACAGCCATTCATTTAGTGACTGTTCAAAGTTGCAACAGCACTGAAGAAAAGTGACATATGACCATTTTTCACACAACCGTTGCCACAACCCCATGATCATGTGATTAAAATTCGGGCACTTGGCAACTAGCTGTTGTGACCCAGGCTTCCTGAGTCATTAAAAAACATGAATTATGTTTATTCCCAGCTGAGTCCCAATTATTTGCAAAAAAAGTCCTTCGGAAAAAGTCCTTTGGGATAATCACCAACTTTTATCTCCTTTGACACGCTGCCAAAGACCTTACTTGGCAAAGCCACACGGAGTCTAGAATCACACAGAGTTGCCAACTTGAAACAGAGTTAACAACGTTGCTTTCCTGCAAAGGCCCAAGTGCCTTCGTTTCTCTTTTAAGCCTTTATGGGAGGGGACAATCATCTCCTGGCCTTACTTCCGAGTCTTCCCTTTTGTTTTAGATGCTCTTGCCTTCTGGCAGCTCTGCGCATGCACGCACTAGGAACAGGCTGTTCCTCTGCCTCTCTGATGTCCATCTCTGGAGGCTCCGGAGTCTGCACATAACTCCCAGATGGCTCCTTCTCTGCCTCCGACACAGAGCCCTTGTCCGAGCCTTCCCCAGACTCCAGGACTGGCCCATGTTCCTCCCCAGCCTCCTTGTTGTGACCCTGGCCCCGGAGGCTGATTTATCTTTGCATGCTGATTGGAGGATGATATGGAGGAGGAGGAAGCTGTCACGAGCTATGTGCCGGAGGGGCCGTCTTCACTGGAGAGTCAGCAGGAACTGACCGGTAATGACGAGGGGGAATCCCTATTGGATGCAAGAAAGAGATGTAGGAGACGTCGTAGAGAACAGCTATTGCCATATCCTAAGAGGTGTGGTCAGGAGACCTAGGGCCACACTCTACAAAGTATAAAAGGGGTGTGATTGGGCTGGAAAGGTGTGGTGAACAATTTGTTGGCGTTTTGAATGCAGTGGAGTTACAACTGTTAGTTTGGAGTTTTTGACAAGAGTCTGCATTCCTGCATTAGCCTGCTGGCTGTCTGCCAAGACCTTTGGAACATTGCCCGGTAACTATTGGACTGATAAACGCTTTGGAAGAGAACTATTTATTAAAGGGCCAGTTTCAGTCTCTCTAGCCTGCATTTGGTACTGCCGGGCTATTTGAGCCTCTGCAAGGCCACTCGTGGGAGGGGACAGAACACTCTTCACCGTCCGACTCTGCTGCCAGCTCTGAAGGCTGCTGGCGGACCACAACACTAGCATGTATTTCTGACAGCCCAAGGTCATGTGATCATCTTTTGCGACCTGACAAGTAAAGTCAAGTTAAGTCTGTTTCACTTAACTACCATGCTACGCACGTAAAAACTGCAGGGATTCACTTAACAACTGTGGCAAGTAAGGTTGTAAAATGGGGCAAAACTCACTTAACAACTGTCTTGCTTAGCAACAGAAATTTTGGGGCTCAGTTGCAGTCGTAAATTGAGGACTACCATAATAAGATTCAACTTTACTTAAAGAGCTGCTTTGTTTTCCCCAAAATAAGACCCAACCAGAAAATAAGCCCTAGCATGATTTTTCAGGATGCTCGTAGTATAAGCCCTACCCCCAAAATAAGCCCCAGTTAAGATTGTG
The DNA here is from genome assembly GCA_022577455.1 of Arizona elegans. Taxonomy (NCBI): domain Eukaryota; kingdom Metazoa; phylum Chordata; class Lepidosauria; order Squamata; family Colubridae; genus Arizona; species Arizona elegans. The sequence continues at coordinate 2,909,910 of JAKOOJ010000050.1, forward strand.
AGCCAGATAGACGCATTTAGTACTGTATTTCCCTGGAAATAAGACCTAACCAGAAAATAAGCCCTAATGTTGACTTTTGGAGCAAAAAATAATATAAAACCCAGGGAAAAATGGGTAGGTGCAAACTTTTGTCCCCTGTGCTTTCTGAAGCATCTCTTCGAAAACAAATCAGAATTGGTTTAGAGGCTTTTTGATAACCAGGTAGCATGAGAAAAGCCTGATCAGGTGGCTCAGTGGCTAAGACACTGAGCTTGTTGATCAGAAAGGTCGGCAGTTTGGCGGTTCGAATCCCTAGTACAAGTCTCCTTTGTGAGCAGGGGGTCAGACTAGAGGACCTCCAAAGTCCCTTCTAACTCTGTTACTGTTACTGTAACCTCTGTTCCAAATTTGCCTTAGCCACAAATTCATTAATAGGCAACAGCCATACCTCAAACCTCCTTCTGATTCAGTAATCTACACTATAAAGTAAAAATTCTGTATTGTTATCAGGATTAATGAGTTAGTGGCGTGCAACGCTCTTTTTTTTTTCTAAAAAAAAATATTTTACTGCTCCCATTTATTATTCCTATTAAAGATAGAAGCTGTTGATGTTGGCAGAATCTATAAGATCCGAATTGGCCACGATGGGACAGGCTTCGCTGACGGATGGTTCCTGGAAAACGTTGTCATTAAAAAAATGGTGACCAAGACCAGCGAGCAAGACAAAAAGAAGAAAAAGAAGAAAAAGAAACCCACAGAAGAGAAAAAAGAAGGGGGGACAAACCAGCCAGATCTTATGGAGGTTTATAATTTTGTAGCCCATCGTTGGCTGGCGAGGGATGAAGAGGACAAGGAACTGGTGGTGGAGTTGACACCCGAAGAGGGATCTGTGCTTGAAGGTGAGTGGGGAATCATCATCATCTGTGATTTTATGACCATATGCTAGCATAACCAATGTTAGGGAGGTATTTTTTAATCTGGTGGTGCTCAGTTCAGAGAACCGAAACTGAACGCATTTGGAAATCACCATGCTAAGGAAAGTTCCTTTAGAGTAGTGGTGCAAAATTTATGTTGTACCTCTTTTGTGGTCCTCAGAAACTCAAGGAGAAGGGCCAAAGGAAAAAAAAATAGATTCCTTATTGGTGTTTAAGTGGGGTTAATGGGCAAAAGGATGGTTGATGGTGATGATGATGAGCCGAGGTGGCGCAGTGGTTAGGGTGCAGTACTGCAGCTACTTCAGCTGACTGCTAGTTCAGCAGATCAGCGGATCAAATCTCACCGGCTCAAGGTTGACTCAGCCTTCCATCCTTCCGAGGTGGGTAAAACGAGGACCCAGATTATTAGGGGGCTATATGCTATTTAGTATACTGTCGTTGGTGTAAGCCGCCCAGAGTCTTCGGCGGCATAGAAATATGAATAATAAAATAAATAAATAAATAAAAACAGAATAACAGAGTTGGAAGGGATCTTGGAGGTGTTCTAGTCAGCTCTTCTGCTCAGGCAGGAAATCCTATAACATGTCAGACAAATGGTTGTTCAATCTCTTCTTAAAAATTTGGAGCATTCACAACTTTTGGAGGCAAGTTGTTACACTGGTCAATCGTTCTGACTGTCAAGAATTTTCTCCTTAGTTCTAGGTTGGTTCTCTCCTTGATTAGTTTCCATCCATTGCTATTTGTCCTGCCTTCAGGTGCTTTGGAGAATAGGTTGACTCCCTTTTCTTTCTGGCAGCCCCTTAAATATTGGACGACTTTTATCAGGTCACCCATAGTCCTTCTTTTCATTAAACTAGACATAACCAGTTCCAGCAACCATTCTTTATATGTTTTAGCCTCCGTCCCCTAATAGTCTTTGTTGCCCTTTTTGTCACTCTTTCCAGAGGCTCAACATCTTTTTTATGACAAACGATGATAATAATGATTTAACAGAGCTGGAAGGGACCTTATAGGTCATCTAGTCCAACCCCCCACTCAAGCAGAGACCCTATACCATTTCTGACAAATGGCAGTCCAATCTTTTCTTGAAAGTCTCAAGTGATGAAGCTCCTACAACTTCCGAAGGCAACTTCTGTTCCATGGGTTGATTGTTCTCACTGTCAGAAAGTTCCTCCTCATTTCTAGGTTGAATCTCTCCTTGGTCAGTTTCCATCCATTATTCCTTATCTGGCCTTCGGGTGCCTTGGAAAATAGCTTGACCTCCTCCTCTCTGTGGCAGCCCCTCAAATATTGGAAGACTGCTATCATATCTCCCCTGGTCCTTGTCTTCACTAGACTAGCCATGCCCAGTTCCTGTAACCGTTCTTCATATGTTTTAGTCTCCAGTCCCCTAATCATCCTGGTTACTCTCCTCTGCACTTTTTCTAGAGTCTCAACATCTTTTTTGTAGTGTGGTGACCAAAACTGGATGCAGTACTCTAGGTGTGGTCTTACTAGGGTTTTATAGAGTAGTATTAGTACCTCACTTGACCTTGATTGTATCCCTCTGTTAATGCAATTTAGGATTGGATTGGCTTTTTTAGCTGCCACTGCACACTGTTGGCTCATATTTAGTTGATGCTGTTATCCATTCATTCGTGTCTGACTCTTGGCAATTCTATGGGGCAAGTCTCTCCACATCTTCTGATTTTATACTATTTCTTTGAGTTGCTCTATGCGCTGACAGGTGTCAGGTTTGATGGTGTCCAGCCACCATTGTTCTTTGAATGCTTGGTTTCCTTTTACTGCTAACTCTTCTCAACATAGTTGCTTTCTCCAGTGAATGCCCCTGCATGATGTGGCCAAAGTAAGTGAGACACAGTTTTGTGATTCTGCCTTCCAGTGACATGTCCATCCAATTCCAGGTCTGAGATACTATTGGGATGATAGAAGTCTTCTAATATTGGAGGGGCTGCCACAAAGAAGAGGGGGTCAACTTATTCTCCAAAGCACCTGAGAGCAAGGCAGTAATGGATGGAAGATAATTTTTTTTTAAATTTTGATTTATATGCCGCCCTTCTCTGGAGACTCAGGGCGGCTTACAATGTGCTCAGCAATAGCCTTCATCCTTTTGTATATTTATACAAAGTCAGCTTATTGCCCCCACAACTGGGTCCTCAATTTACCTACTTTAGAAAGGATGGAAGGCTGAGTCAACCTTGAGCCTTGGCAAGATTCGAACCTGCAGTAATTGCAGGCAGCTGGTCTTAATAACTAGCTTAATAACAGGGTGCCTTAGACCACTGTACTACCAAGGCTCTTAAATTAAATTAAAGAGAGAACCAACCTAGAGCTAAGGAGAAATTTCCTGACACTGAGAACAATTAATCTGTGGAAGGGCTTGGCTCTAGAAGTTGTGGGTGTTAAGGAATATGCGCAGAGTAACCCTTGAGTAGCAAGGTTGTGCACATGAGAAATGGCTGAGGGTGATTGTGAATAAGCACTGTCAATACACAGACACACTGAGTTGTGATATTCTTTTACTTTTAGGGAAAAGTAAAGCAAAGTCCAATAAACAATCCAGGTCATACACAAATAAAGATAGTTAAATTGTCAATCCAGGGATATTCCAAGAACAAAGTCTTCTTACCAGTTGTTGTAGTCATATGGAATAAAACAGTTCTTTTTTGGAATTGCAAACAGGAACAAGTACAGCAGTAAAACAATCAGTAAAACAGTAGAAAACAACAAGTAGCAATGATCAATGAGTGATCATGCAGAGAGAGCAGGCAGAGAGGAGTAGAGGTAGCAATAATAATGTAATAAGAAAAAACAAGCCATGATTCAAGCTTCCTCTTAAATACATTGGCTACAGAGCTAGCCAATCAGAATACAGTATGATGAAATACAGCATTACAGTCTTAAAGCTATGCATTACATTTTGACTGCAAACATGCATTGATGGTTTATATATATTGCCAACCCAACCTGTTAGGCAATAGCCATTCCCTAACAGTGGGTGCTCCAACACTGGAGGTTTCAAGAAGAGACTGGACACCCCTTGTCCAGAATGGTAAAGGGACTCCTGCTTGAGTTGGGGGTTGGACTAGAAGACCTCCAAGGTCCCTTCCAACTCTGTTATTCTATGTTCTATGAACATACAACTCTCTTGACTGGATTTGTCAGCTCTTGGAGCTTCCATAAGGACTCACTATTGAAAGCTGGCATGAAAGCTGTGATTTTTATCTGGTTATTATTTATTTTTATATTATTATTTTTATTTATATCTGGTTGCCGTGAGAGGGTGATCGATGTTCACATCTGAGTTCAAAATGGCTCTTTCTACTGTTGATATGAGAGTTCAGCGGGACTAAAATGACTTGTACCTCTAATTGATACTCTCTCCACAGGACCCTGGATAACGCGGACATGCCTACCAGCTATAGACTATCTAGCTACAAAATGTACTCATTGGGAGAACTCCTCAAACTGCGAGTTGCCTCCCTCTCGCAGGTCTGGCCCTCTTCTTTATCGAGGGCCTATCTCGATGACGGACTTTGGAGTCCGGAGAGATGGCATACAGCAAAAAGAGGGTTATGGGGTTTTTTTAGGGAAATTTCTTGATAAGATTTTAAGGGATTCTGGGAGGGGGGGTAGATTACGTGGGTTCGGGGGAAGACCCGCGGGGGAGGGTATCTGGGCCAGCCGTAGGGCGTGGCATGGGAGGTGTGAACTCTGGGGTCAAGGAGATGATTAGATCTTACGATACAGATGCCCATAACATCGATACTGTAGGTGGGAGGGGCAGATATGGAGGGAGCAGGGGGCCACATCATCCTACGGGAGTGCGTCCTCGCTGTTTACAAGCGGTGGCGCGCTCCGACCCTCAAAGCTCTTCTCGTTCCCCAGGTTGTACGGAACTTCGGGCCCCAGGCCTTCGGCTGATGCTGTGCAATGCCAGGTCCGTGGTAAATAAAGCCCCCCTCATTTGTGATCTTATTCAGGAGCGGGGTGCGGACCTGGCGGGTATTACGGAGACCTGGTTGGGCCAGGAAGGGGGAGCCCCCCTTGTTGATATGTGCCCACCAGGTTTCCATGCTTTCCATCAACCAAGGTCTCAGGGGAGGGGCGGAGGGGTGGCGGTTGTTATTAATGAAGGTCTTGGACCAAGGGAGGCCACTGTTCCTCAGATGGCTGGATGTGAGTCCCTTCTTGTGAAGTGGGGTGCATAGGGTGCAGTTGGGCTTGCTAGTCACGTACCTGGCTCCCTGCCATGTGGCAGCAGCCCTGCCTGAGCTGCTTGATGTTATAGCCGCGATGGCTGTTGACACCCCCAGGCTTATGGTCATGGGGGATTTTAACCTGTCATCAGTTGGCGAGACATCTGAGGTGGCTCGGGAGTTCATGGCTTCCATGACGGCTATGGACCTGACCCAGTTAATTTATGGCTCTACTCACATGGGGGGACACACACTGGACCTTGTTTTTGTCTCTGGACAGTGGTTGAGTGATCTCGAGATAGGGGATATAGTGATTGAACCCTTGTCATGGTCAGATCACTCCCTCCTTTGTCTGGACCTTCGAACTGCCACACCTCGCCGCAGGGAGGCGGAACCGACCAGGTGGTTCCGCCCCAGGCGCCTGATGGATCCTGAGAGATTCCAGATGGAGCTTGGGCCATTTCCTGAGGTTCTAGCACACGACTCGGCTGAAGACTTAGTGGCCGCCTGGGATAGGGCGGCGGCTGATGCTTTAGACCGAGTCGTGCCTTTGCGGCCTCTGACCCGGCGCCGGTCTCACCTGGCTCCTTGGTATACTGAGGAGCTGAGGGAGATGAAGCGCCGGAAAAGACGCCTAGAGAGCAGTTGGAGGGCTAGTTGTTCTGAATCCGACCGAACACTGGTAAGATCTCATATTAAGAATTACCTAGTGGCGATAAGAGTAGAGAAGAGTAACTACTTTTCTACTCTTATTGCATCATCAGATAATCGCCCAGCCGCCCTGTTTAGGGTGACCCGCTCTCTGCTCCATCAAGAGACGCGGGAAGACCCCTTGGAGGGTAGAGCTGAGGATTTTGTACAATATCTGTATGACAAAATTGCTCAGATTCGTGAACAGCTAGACTCTGACTGAATTGATCCAGAGGAGATGACAGGGGCAGGTCCTGAGAATATTATTTGGGAAGAGTTTGATCCTGTGACTCCCGAAAGCGTGGACAGGATACTGAACAGACTAAATGCGACCACATGTTTATTGGACCCGTGTCCATCCTGGTTGGTACTGGCCTCCCGGGAGGTGACGCGAGGCTGGCTCCAGGAGATTATAAATGCTTCTTTGAGTGGGGGTATCTTTCCCACCGTCTTGAAAGAGGCGGTGGTGAGGCCCCTCCTCAAGAAGCCCTCCCTGGATCCAGCTGTATTAGCAAATTATCGTCCTGTCTCCAACCTTCGCTTTGTTGCAAAGGTTGTTGAGAGTGTGGTTGCACGACAACTGCCTCAGTACCTGGATGAATCGAATTATCTAGATCCGTTCCAGTTGGGATTCAGGCCCGGGTACAGCACAGAGACAGCATTGGTCGCATTGGTTGATGATCTCTGGAGGGCTCGGGACAGGGGTTGCTCCTCTGTCCTGGTCCTACTAGACCTCTCAGCGGCTTTTGATACCATTGATCATGATATCATGCTGCACCGGTTGGAAGGGTTGGGGGTGGGGGGCACTGTTCTACAGTGGTTCTCCTCCTTTCTCTCTGACCGGTCGCAGTCTGTGTTGACAGGGGGGCAGAGGTCGACCCCGAGGCCCCTTATATATGGGGTGCCACAAGGATCGGTCCTCTTGCCCCTTCTATTCAACATTTATGTGAAGCCGCTGGGTGAGATCATCCGTGGTTTTGGGGTGAAGTACCATCAGTACGCTGATGACACCCAGCTGTACATCTCCACCCCAGACCACCCCAATGATGCCCTCGAGGTGATGTCCCGGTGCCTGGAGGCCGTATGGATCTGGATGGGGAGGAACAAACTCAGACTCAACCCATCCAAGACCGAGTGGCTGTGGTTTCCATCGTCCTGATATAGTCAGTTGGCGCCATCTCTGACTATTGGGGGCGAGTCGTTGGCCCCCACAGATGGGGTTCACAACTTGGGCATCCTCCTGGACTCACGGCTGTCTTTTGAAGAGCATATGACGGCCATAGCCAGGAGGACTTTTTATCAGGTTCGCCTGATTCGCCAGTTGCATCCCTTTCTGGATTGGGACTCGTTACTCACGGTCACTCACGCCCTTGTCACCTCACGCCTGGATTATTGTAATGCTCTCTACATGGGGCTCCCCTTGAGAAGCACCCGAAGGCTCCAACTGGTCCAGAATGCGGCCGCGCGGGTGGTAATGGGAGCAATGTGGCGCTCTCATGTAACCCCCCTCCTGCGCGAGCTGCACTGGCTCCCAGTGGTCTTCTGGGTGCGCTTCAAGGTTTTGGTTACTATCTTTAGAGCGCTCCATGGCTCAGGACCAGGGTACTTACGAGACCGCCTCCTGCCACCAATAGCCTCTCACCGACCAGTTCGCTCCCATAGAGAGGGACTCCTCAGGGTGCCGTCGGCCAAACAATGTCGACTGACGGCCCCCAGGGGGAGAGCCTTTTCTGTGGGGGCACCTACCATCTGGAACGGGCTTCCCCCGGAGTTATGAAACATCCAAGACTTACGCATATTCCGCCGTGCCCTGAAAACGTTTCTATTCCAACAAGCTGGTCTGGCCTAACTCTCCCTTTTAAATTGGCTTTTAAACTGGCTTTTAAATTGGGTTTTAAACCTCTTTAGATAAATTTGGATGTTCTTAATCTTTGAGCCTAAATTACTTAATCTGTTTCTTAATAGTTTTTAACTTCTATATGTATTTGTATTTATTATGGCTGTTCACCGCCCTGAGTCCTTCGGGAGTAGGGCAGTATACAAATATGAAAAATAAATAAATAAATAAATAAAAATTTTTGGTGATACATTCTGGCCTTTTTAATGACGGAGGGAAAAAGAGATTAAAAGAATTGTATTAGCATGCCTATTTTGATCTAAATCTAATTCCAAGTCACCCAAGTACAAATAAAGGGCGGAGGAAGAGTAAAAATTTGAACCCCATCTCTCCAGGATTACAGCCTGTCATCATTAATCTTGTTTAGTCTTTAAAGGCTGAGAAACATTTTTAAAAAAACAAAGCACAACTTCTCCAACAAAACAACAACAACTCTACCTGCTTTGAGGTTCTAAAGGCTCAAATCGTACCCTATATGAAATTCCACTATTCTTCGCTTCTGTGGTTTCTTGAGAAATAAATGCAGCCCGACTGTAAGCTGAAAGAGACCGCGAGAGAAAAGCTGATTTAACACTGTCTGGGGCATTAGTATCATTCTTCTTCACACAACTGAGTTTGCTTTAATAAGGAGAAAAACCCAACCGCTTCTTCTTCCTTCTCCAAGTCTCAGAGTAGCTTGCAGAGATGAATTGGCTAATCTTGAGTTAAGTTCTTCCGTCTGCTTACCCTGCCCATTCGCTACTTTATTTTTATTTATTTGTTTATTTGTCAAGAACGTATTAGGTAATTTATATAATTATAAGCATGAATTGAATACAAAAAAAAAATAGATACAAGTAGAGGAAACATTAGGACAGGGATGGTAGGCACGCTGGTGCTCTTATGCACCCTCTTTACACGCCCTCTTAGGAATGAGGTGAGATCAACAGTAGACAGTTTAAGGTTAACATTTTGGGGGGTTTGGGATGAAACCACAGAGTCAGGTAGCGTATTCTAGGCATTGCCCACTCTGTTGCTGAAGTCATATTTTCTGCAATCGAGTTTGGAGCGGTTCACTTTAAGTTTGTATCTATTGTGTGCTCGTTTATTGTTGTGGTTGAAGCTGAAGTAGTCATTGACAGGTAGGACATTGTAGCAGATAATTTTATGAGCTACGCTTAGGTCATATTGTTCTGTCAGGAGTGAACAATTAGTCAGTGGCACAGCTTGCCTTCAGAATTTAATTTAATTTAATTTAATTTAATTTAATTTAATTTAATTTAATTTAATTAATTTCCAATTTATATACCGCCCTTCTCCCTGAGGACTCAGGGCGGTGTACAGGAAAGATAAAAAACATAGAATACAAATATTAAAAAACATTTAAAAATATATATAAATTTTGGCCCGAAAGTTAAGAAATCACAGACTAATTAAAAGAATTTAAAAATTTCTTCTTAAGCCAACCCGGCTTTCTGGAAAAGATGGGTTTTAAGGGAACGACGGAAGGCATTGAGGTCATGGATTCTCCTTATCTCCAGGGGCAACTGATTCCTAGGAGTCACCAGCCTACATTGAATGGCTGATGGCACCCTGAGGAGGCCCTCTCTGTGGGAGCGCAGGGGTCGATGGGAGGTCGTCGGTAGCAGCAGGCGGTCTCGCAGATAGCTAGGCCCTATGCCATGGAGCACTTGAACACCTTGAAGCGCACCCGGAAGACCACCGGGAGCCAGTGCAGCTCGCGCAGGAGCGGTGTTACATGGGAGCGCCACGTTGCTCCCATCACTACCCGCGCTGCTGCATTCTGGACCAGCTGGAGCCTCCGGGTGCTCTTCAAGGGGAGCCCCATGTAGAGAGCATTGCAGTAGTCAAGGCGAGAGGTGACGAGGGCGTGAGTGACTGTGCACAGGGAATCCTGATCGAGAAAGGGCCGCAACTGGCGAATCAGGCAAACCTGATAAAAGGTTCCCCTGGTAACAGCCGTCAGATGTTCCTCCAAAGACAGCTGCCTATCCAGGAGGACTCCCAGATTGCGAGCCCTTTCTGTGGGGGCCAAGGACTCACCCCCAATAGTCAGTGATGGAGTCAACTGACTATATCGGGATGCCGGGAGCCACAGCCACTCAGTCTTGGAAGGGTTGAGCTTGAGCCTGTTCCTCCCCATCCAGATGGGATGCTCCATCACTGGAGGCTTTTATGAAGAGATTGGACAACCACGGGTCAAGCTTGCCATCAATTTGGAATCCATTCGTGTGTCCACAAGCAATCTAAGTCCAGATTTCCTTGAATTCCATTGATTCTAACTTATTACCAATTTGGCTTGGCCGTTAGTTGTTCAGATTCTAGAGGTAGCATGGAACAAACGTTTACTCATTTGAACAACCCTGGTTCCTGAGTTCTTGCGCCCGACGTGATGTTCTCTGATGTGATGCTTGTAGAGATTAGATGAACAGGTCAATGTAGCAAAAGGAGGAAGAGGATGTTCCTGGAGTTAGGCTTAGGACCACAGTGAAGCATGAGCTTTAAGAAGTCCCTGACAAGACCACTCTCCACTAGGGGTGGGATTCAGTCGGTTTGGACCAGTTCGGGCAAACCAGTAGTTCTAATGATCAGCTGGTCCTGTCCCCCTGCCCCTGCCATATCCTGTCCTATATTTCCTTCTTTTTGGCTCAGCTGATTTGTGCAGCACAGCTGATTTCTGCACCTTCACTGTTCTACTTACTGGGGTTGCCTTATGTTGTGGTCCGCCAGCAGCCTGTGGATCTGGCAACGGAGTCGGACAGTGATGAGGCTGAGGAAGAACATGGGCCAGTCCTGGAGGCTGGGGAAGGCCCGGATGAGGGCTCTGCATCAGAGGCAGAGAGGGGGCCAGGGCCATCGGGGAGTGATGTGCGGACTCCGGAGCCTCCAGAGGCTGACAGCAGAGAGGCAGAGGAACAGGAGGAGCCTGTTCCTAGTGCACGTATGAGAAGAGCTGCCAGAAGGCAGGAGCAGCTAAAGCAGAGAGGACAACTTGGGAGTAGGGCCAAGAGATGATTGGCCCCTCCCATAAGGCTTAAAAGACCAGCAACGACTCTTGGCCTCTTTGCCAGAAAACAACCGTTGAGAGAATTTTTTTTTTTTTAAATTTGTATACCACCCTTCTCCCTGAGGACTCAGGGCGGTGAACAGCCAAGTAAAAACATAAACTACAAACATTAAAATACAATTAAAAAGATATATATAAATTTGGCCCCATGATTAAAACAATAACAGACAATTAAAAATATTTTAAAAAGTGTTAGGCCAGCCCGGCTTGTTGGAAAAAGAAGGTTTTAAGGGCACGGCGGAAGGCACTGAGGTCATGGATTCTCCTTATCTCTGGGGGCAGCTGATTTCAGAGGGTAGGTGCCCCCACAGAGAAGGCCCTCCCCCTGGAGGTCACCAGCCTACATTGCTTGGCTGATGGCACCCCAAGGAGGCCCTCTCTGTGGGAGCGCATGGGTCGATGGGAGGTCGTCGGTAGCAGCAGGCGGTCTCGAAGATAATTAGGTCCTATGCCATGGAGCGCTTTAAAGGTGATAACCAACACCTTGAAGCGCACCCGGAAGACCACTGGGAGCTAGTGCAGCTCACGCAGAAGAGGTGCTGTATGGGAGCGCCATGCGGCTCCCATGACTACCTGCACAGCCGCATGCTGCAACTTGCTTCTTGTTTCATTGTATTTATTTCTTGTCGGCGTCTTCTGCTTCTGAACTTTTGCCAAGAAAAGCTTTTGGCAGTTTGCCTAATTATATCAAGGTCGGTGATAAACTATGGAATGGTGTTTTGAAGAATTTGCTTTAATTTATTTTGGACTACCCTGAGAATGTTGTATTTTGAACTCTGCATGCAAGTGCGTTAGGTGTGAAGCGCGTGCCCACCGAACCGATGGTTAAACCGGTTGCATCCCACCACTGCTCCACACCAACATCTTCTGAGCATGAAAAAAGGAACTGGAGAGAAAAAATTGCTGAACAGCCTCGATCCACACTGTTCTACTTAGCCACAGCCTATTTTGGTTTCGGGCAAAGGAGGCAGCATCAGAAATTAAGAGTAAAGCATCAGTGAACCGAACTCACTTCTCAGAAAAGGGCTCAGCTTGTTACACTGGTTTATAGTGAAAGAAACCAGATTTTCAAAAGAAATGTCTGAAGACCATTTGATTGACCTGTGAATAATTCACTTTTTCTGTAGCAAACACCTACGAAGTCCATGTGATAACAGGGATGGTGTGGGGAGCTGGTACCGATGCCAATGTTTACTTGAGCATCTATGGTGAAAGGGGAGACACTGGGGAACGTCATCTGAAGTATTCGAATCATCTGAACAAGTTTGAAAAAGAACAGGTAAGTAGCCAAATAACAGAACTCCGAAGGATTTGCTCCGTATAGAAAGCTGCCTTAAAACAAACTTTCAAACCACTGTTGAGATTGTCAGGAACTGTTTGTAATCTCCGGAGGAAACCTTGGATTCAGATCAGGGGTGGGCTTCAAAAATTTTATTTATTTATTTATTTTAAGTAATTTTTATTTGAGTATAAATATTAAAAAAACATAATGTAACATCTACACAACAAACATTTATACAACATATAAACAAAAAGATTATGTTTCCTTCTTAAACATTTTTTCAAAGTGACATTCTACTTATAATATATTTCTTCACCTCTCCTTAATCTAATAACATTTTTTTTTAAAATCGGTAATATTTCTCCCTATATTTTTTGTTTATTTCTCATTTTTAACCAATTATACCAATTATTCCATATTTTGTAATAATCTGATTCTTCTCTTTCTTGTATTTCTTTGGTTAAGCTATCCATTTCAGCGCATTCTAGAATTTTTCTATAATTATGTTTCATTTGGCGTCCTTTCTTGCTTCCAATTTTTTGCGTAAATTATTCTTGCAGCTATTAGTATGTGAATTGTGAGATATTTGATATCTTTAGGATATGATTTATTAAAAAATCCTAATAAAAATGTTTCTGGTTCTTTTCTGTTTCTGTTTCTGTTATTCTCTGCCTGGTTGCTGGATGGGCGTGGCCCTGGTGGGCGTGGCCTAGTCAGCCTCCTGCACCATGGCGGGGGGTGGGAGGCATTTTTGCCCTCCCTGGGCTCTGGAGGCTTTTCTCGAACTGAACTTCCTGAACTTCCGGTGGGCCAATTTTTCACCCTCCCTGAGCTTCCATGCACACCTTGCATTTACCTGCATCCAAAATGGTCCGCGTGGGGACTCCTGGGAGGGGCAGGGCAGGGTGGGCGAGGCCAGCCAGGAGTGGGATTTGGGAGTTCTCTGGACTGCACAGAATCTTAGCTAGAGGTTCTCCCGAACTCGAGAACCCCCAGAAGCTCACCACTGATTCATATGTCTATGGAGACCCTCAATCACCCCAGTCAAAGTTGTCCCAAAGATGCTCTTTCAAAAGGCAACTGGACTTTCTTGGTTCTTTTTTTTCCCCCTTTAAAACATTTCACTTCTCATCCAAAAGTTTTTTTCAGTTCTATCTGACTGGTGGGGAATGGATGGATTTATATATATATATATATATTGCAGTCATCTGGTTGTTATGACTGCAAGGAATATAAATCCTTCCATTCCTCACCATTCAGCCAGACCTGAAGAAGCTTCTCGGATGAGAAGTGAAACATTTTCAAGGGGAAAAAACCCGAAGTCCAGTTACCTTTGGAAATGCTCCTTTTGGGACTTGGATTCAAATCTTTTGCTTTCTTTAAGATGGGACTATCAGGGCTTTAACCTGAGATCTTACCGAGCCTTGGTGGTGCAGTGGCAAAATGCTGTTAAAGTAAAGCCAGCTGCCTGCAATTACTGCAAGTTCAAATCTCACCAGGTTCAAGGTTGACTCAGCCTTCCATCCTTTCGAGGTAGGTAAAATGAGGACCCGGATTGTGGGGGCAATAAGCTGATTTTGTATAAAAAAAGAACACCGCTTGGGGGGGCCGAAAGCCCTACTAAGCAGGTATATACAAAAGTATGAAGGCTATTGCTTAACGCATTGTAAGCCGCCCTGAGTCTCCGGAGAAGGGCGGCATATAAATCGAACCAATAAAATAAATAAATAAATAAATAAATAAATAAATAAATAAATAAATAAATAATAAATTACGAGTGCAAAGACGATCACTGAATTCTGTCAACCTCCCCAGTTATGTACCGTGTTTCCCCAAAAATAAGACCCTGTCTTATATTTTTTTGAACCCTGAAATAAGTGCTTGGCCTTATTTTCGGGGAGGTCTTATTATTTTGGGGTACCTGGAACAAGATGGGGCTCCTCTTGCTGTCTTACCTGATTTCCAGCTCTGCGTTTAAATATTTTCGGGAAGGGCTTATTTTCGGAGGGAGGCTTATTTTAGCCCATGTGCTCAAAATAATATAATAATAATAATAATTTTATTTCTATACCGCCCTTCTCCCGAAGGACTCAGGGCGGTTTACAGCCTATTTAAAAACACAGACAAAACAACAGTATAAAATTTAAAATAATTAAATAAGGTGGCTCAAATTTAAAACCCCGATAAATTTAAATACCCAATTTAAAACTATTGTGTTGATAGTCCGGCCTGGCGGAACAACAGGGTCTTCAATGCGCAGTAAAACACCCGGAGGTCGGAGATCTTACGAATTTCCGGGGGCAGTTCATTCCACAGGGCTGGGGCTCCCACAGAGAAGGCCGTCCCCCTGGGTGTCGCCAGCCGACATAACTTGGCTGATGGCACCCTGAGGAGACCCTCTCTGTGGGAACAGACTGGTCGGTGGGAGGCTATTGGTGGCAGAAGACGGTCTCGGAGGTACCCAGGTCCTATGCCATGGAGCGCTTTAAAGGTGGTAACTAACACCTTGAATCGCACCCGGAAGACCACTGGGAGCCAGTGCAACTCGCGCAGGAGGGGCTTATTATCAGGGGATGTCTTATTTTCGGGGAAACAGGGTATCTTCTACCATGTTTCCCCAAAAATAAGATCCTGTCTTATATATATATTTTTGCCACCAAAAAAGGCACCAGGTCTTATTTTCAGGGGGGATGTTGTCCACTGACACCTCATTTGCGCTCGTCACCTCCGGCCTCCTTTTCGCTGTCAGAGGCCTTCAGGAACTTCTTCTTCTGCAGCTGGCAAGGTTTTCCTGAAGGCCTCTGCAGCTGATAACAGAGCTCCGGATTGACAAGGCAGGTGTTGTGTAGTGGCCTTCAGTAGGTAAGAACCAGACCAGGATAGCTGCAACATTTATTGACTCAAAAACGGAACTGAGGAACTGCAGGCAAATGCCTGTTATTTATACTCTAGGCCAGAGGTCTTCAAACTTGGCAGCCTTAAGACTTGTGGACTTCAACTCCCAGAATTCTCCAGCCAGCTATGAGATGCTGGCTGGAGTTATGCTGGCTGGAGAATTCTGGGAGTTGAAGTCCACAAGTCTTAAGGCTGCCAAGTTTGAAGACCTCTGCTCTAGGCCCACAGCTCCTTAACCAATCATAGAACTAGAAAAAGCCCGCCCAAATATAAATGTTGCAAGTTTCACTCCAAAATAGTTGGGGTCAAGGGTGCTATTCAGCAGGTTCTGACAGGTTTTGGAGAACCGGTAGCAGAAATTTTGAGTAGTTCGGAGTTTAGTTTAGTTTTAGTTTATTTGATTTGTATACCGCCCTACTCCCGAAGGACTCAGGGCGGTGAACAGCCAACAATAAAATACATAGATACAAAAAATTTAAAACCAGAATAAAATCAAATTAAATCATTTTGGCCCAGACAGATTAACACACCCCAATAATTTAAAAACAGATTAAAATTTACATATTTAAAAAGGGAGAGATTAGGCCAAGCCCGCCTGATGGAATAAAAAGGTCTTCACAGCACAGCGGAAGGAGTGCAGATCCTGTGGGGTGGGAATGGAGATTTTGCAATATCCTTCCCCCAGGTGTGGGGAGGGAATGGGGATTTTGCAGTATCCTTCCCCTGGAGTGGGGTGGGAATTGAGATTTTGCAGTATCCTTCCCCTGCCACGCCCACCAAGCCACACCATGCCTACCAAGCCACGCCCACAGAACCGGTAGTAAAAAAAAATTGAATTCCACCACTGGTTGGGGTCATCTAAAAGTTATAGTTTCACTTTAGCACAGGTAACAGTTAGGATCATTTAAAGGTTAGTTTCCCTTTACCACAACTATATACATTCAGGGGTGAAATCCAGCAGGTTCTGGAGAACTGGTAGCGGAAATTTTGAGCAGTTCGGAGAACTGGCAAATGCCATCTCTGGCTGGTCCCAGAGTGGGGTGGGAATGGAGATTTTGTAATATCCTTCCCTGAGGAGTGGGGAGGGAATGGGGATTTTGCAATATCCTTCCCCGAGGAGTGCGGTGGGAATGGAGATTTTGCAGTATCCTTCCCCTGCCACGCCGACCAAGCCACGCCCACCAACCACACCATGCCCACCAAGCCACGCCCACAGAACCGGTAGTAAAAAATATTGGATTTCACCACTGTATACATTCAATACATAACAGTAGGGATCATGAAGGTACCCAAACCTAATGTATAGCATCAAGTTGGAGAAAACTGAGCTACGGCTGTGCCTTTCCGGTTTCGTTGTTTTCAATAAATGTTCTTTAAAAAAGAAACATACAGTCTGCTTTGCGCCGTTAGGATAATTAGTTTGTTGCTCACCACAGAAACAAAAGGCTTGAACAGTAGTCTCCCACATCGGTATTTACACGGGTATCAAAATTGTTTTCGTAAAAGCAAACAAATTACCTGTAATCCTTTTCTTCAGTAATTACCTGTAATCATTTTCTTCGGTAGTCAGTTTTAAACACAAGATTATACCAATGCTCCAATATATTATTCATTCAAAGATTCCTATAACTATACACTATATAAATCTATATAAATAGATGTGCTCCTCTCTCTACCGTGTTTCCCTGAAAATAAGACCTATCTTATGTTTTTTTGAACCCTGAAATAAGTGCTTGGCCTTATTTTCGGGGAGGTCTTATTACGTTGGGGTGCGTGGAGCCAGACAGGGCTCCTCTTGCCGTCTTACCTGATTTCCAGCTCTGTCTCCCTAACCCTAACCAGAGGAAATGGCGGGGAACGGCTGCGCCTGCATTTAAATATTTTGGGGGAGGGCTTACTTTCAGGGGGAGGGGCTTATTTTAGCGCATGAGCTCAAAAGCCCGATTGGGCTTCTTCTCAGGGGATGTCTTATTTTCGGGGAAACAGGGTAGATGGTCTTCCTCATTTGCCATCGTCTCTGCATCCAATTATTATAATATATACTAATTTTATTGGTTGTTTGGTTCTCTACAGTTAGTCCTTGACTTAGAACAGTTCATTTAGTGACCATTCAAAGTTACAAGGGTGCTGAAAAAAGTGACTTATGATCGTTTTTCCACACTTACGACGGTTGCCGCATCCCCCATGGTCACGTGTTCAGAATTCAGACGCTTGGCAACTGACTCGTATTTACGATGGTTTCAGGGTCCCCCGGATCATGTGATCCCCTTTGTGTGACCTTCTGACAAGCAAAGTCAATGGGGAAGCCGGATTCACTTAACAACCGTGTTAGTAATTTAACAGTTGCAGTTGTTCACTTAACGACTGGGGCAAGAAAGGTCGCAAAATGGGGCGAAACTCAATAAATGTCTCGGCAGCAGAAATTTTGGGTTCAGTTGTGGTTGTAAGTTGAAGGCTACCTGTAGTTATAAGGACATAATAAATAAAATAACTGCAGTTTCTCTTACTACACTTTTAAGTGTCAAGGTTCACTGAAGAGAATTCCACAGAGAATTCTGAGGAGAAAAACCTTGGCTGATCCCTCATTGCCCCTCCTTAAAGCTGTAACCCTGGGCTCACTTCCCTTCAGTCAGGCTCAGTTCCAGATAATTGTATGTTTTCTTGGCAACTATACAGAAGGGGAATAGTTTGTCACTGCTGTCTTTCGGAAAGCTTTTTTTTTTTTTTTTACTTCTTCAGTCTAGCCTACAGGTTTTTGCTGGTGATCTCTCATCCAGCTACAAAGTCAGGCCTGTCCCACTAAATTTAATGACACTAACCTCTGACTTTGGTCCTACATAGGAATGTAATGGGCAAATATTTAAAGAGGAGATCTGTCTGTTCCTCCATCTATCTGTCCATCCATAATTTCATTATCTATCTATCTATCTATCTATCTATCTATCTATCTATCTATCTATCTATCTATCTATCTATCTATCTATCTATCTACCTACCTACCTATCTATCTATCTATCTATCTATCTATCTATCTATCTATCTATCTATCTATCTATCTTATCTATCCAGTGGTGGGATTCAGCCAGTTCACACCACTTTGGGAGAACTGGTTGTTAACTTTCTGAGCAGTTGGGCGAACTGGTTGTTGGAAGAAATCATTAGGGCAGAGAACCGGTTATTAAATTATTTGAATCCCATCACTCTATCTATCTATCTATCTATCTATCTATCTATCTATCTATCTATCTATCTATCTATCTGTCATCTCTCTCTCCATCTATCCATCTGTCCATAATTTCATTTCTGTCTGTCTGTTTGTCTCTCTCTCTCTCTCTCTCTCATCTATCCATCTGTCTGTCTTCCATCTCTCTCAATATCTATCATCTGTCTGTGTCTGTCTGTCTTCTCTCTGTGTATCATCTCTCTGTTTCTCTTCCATCATCTCTCTCTAAATATATTTATCATCCATCTATATATTATCTATAATCTATCTATATGTCTATCTATCTTCTAACTCACTTTCTCTATCTATCCTCTCTCTGTATCCATCCATCCATCCATCCATAATTTCATCATCTATCTATCATCTATCTATCTATCTATCTATCTATCTATCTATCTATCTATCTTCTCTCTCTTTCTCTTTCTGTATCTAATCAATCTATTTGTCTGTTTTCCATCTCTCTCAATATCAATCATCTATCTGTCGATCTGTCTGTCTGTCTGTGCCTATCTGTCTGTCTATCGCTGTCATCTATCCATCTGTCTTTCTTCTCTGTATCATCTGTCTCTCTCTCTGTCTCTCTTCCATTATCTTTCTCTCCCTCTCATCTATCTCTCATCTATATATTATCTATCATTTATCTGTCTGTCTGTCTATCTTCTTTCTAACCTTCTCTATCTATCCTCTCTCTGTATCCATCCATCCATCCATCCATCCATCCATCCATCCATCCATCCAGTGTTGGGATTCAAGTAATTTAACAACCGGTTCTCTGCCCTAATGATTTATTCCAATAACTAGTTTGCCAAACTGCTCAGAAAGTTAACAACCGGTTCTCCCGAAGTGGTGCGAACTGGCTGAATCCCACCACTGCATCCATCCATCCATCCATCCATGCATCCATCATTTAATTTCTCTTTCCCTCCCCCCTTCCCTCTCCTCTTTCTAAACCACCCATTTCTCCCAGTTTTAGTTTTCGAACACAAACTGCAAGGTTGTGATCCTCTCTGCCTTGTGCTGTTGCAGGTGGATGTATTCACCGTCAAAGCCATTGACTTGGGAGAATTGAAGAAACTGAGAATTCGCCATGATGATTCTGGAAGCAATTCAGCCTGGTTCCTGGAAAGAATTGACATCATTGACGCCAAAGAGGATAGCATGTGAGTCAAGGGTAATGAGCCAGGCAGCTACTCCAAATTTGTCTCTCAACATTCAATTTGTTGGAATTAGGATCACAATCCATAGGAGAAATGGATGGTCTAGGTAGTCCTCATTTTTTTTATCCTTGTCTCCTTACCTGTTTTTGAAGTGGCGCTTTAGTATGCCATTCATGGGTCAAATGTGTCCCCCCCAATTCCAAAGGTTCCAAAACTCAAAATTGCTGACATTTGTTTAGGAAAGGGTGAGAATCAAATGTAAAACATTTTTTTTTGTTGCTCCTGTGACCTTTCTAGATGCTTTTGCTTTTAGAAATTGTATATTTTTGCCTACTTTGGTATTCTACCAAGTACATTCTACCAAGAAGAGGCCACCAGAATGGAATGGAATAGCATAGCATAGCATAGCATAGCATAGCATAGCATAGCATAGCATAGCATAGCATAGCATAGCATAGAGAAGAGAAGAGGGAGAAGAGAAGAAAAGAAAAGAAAAGAAGACAAAACAAAACAAAACAAAACAAAACAAAATATGGACTGGACTAGACTAGACTAGACTAGACTAGACTAGACTAGACTAGACTAGAAAATATGGAATGGAATGGAATGGAATGGAATAGAATAGAATAGAATAGAATAGAATAGAATAGAATAGAATAGAATAGAATAGAATAGAATGGAGTAGAACAGAACAGAACAGAACAGAACAGAACAGAACAGAATAGAAAATATGGAATGGAGTGGACAGAATAGAAAATATGGAATGGAATGGAATGGAATGGAATGGAATGGAATGGAATAGAATAGAATAGAATAGAATAGAATAGAATAGAATAGAATAGAAAATATGGAATGGAGTAGACAGAATAGAAAATATGGAATGGAATGGAATGGAATGGAATAGAATAGAATAGAATAGAATAGAATAGAATAGAATAGAATAGAAAATATGGAATGGAGTGGACAGAATAGAAAATATGGAATGGAATGGAATGGAATAGAATAGAATAGAATAGAATAGAATAGAATAGAATAGAATAGAATAGAATAGAATAGAATAGAAAATATGGAATGGAGTGGACAGAATAGAAAATATGGAATGGAATGGAATGGAATGGAATGGAATGGGAGAGGAGAAGAGAAGAGAAGAGAAGAGAAGAGAAGAGAAGAGAAGAGAAGAGAAGAGAAGAGAAGAGAAGAGAAGAAGAGAAGGATGGATAGATGGATGGATATCGGGTGGGGTGGGGTGGAATAGAAAATATGGAATGAAGTGGAATGGAGTATCCCGTAGCACTGTCCTGAGGAAAGGAGTTGAAACAGTTTGTGTCCAGGATGTGAAGGGTCTGCAGGTATCTTCTCAGCCCTCCTTCTGACCCACGCAATCTGCAGGTAAGGAGACTTATTCTGCTGAAAGGTTATGCTTGTGCTGAAATGGGCCTGCTTCTCCCATTGAAGGGTTTTTCCAGAGTCAACAATTGGGCGTCGGCAGAGTGGGCAGATGCTAAACCATATTATCTTTGCAGTTATTATTTCCCCTGCCAGAGATGGTTGGCAGTGGAAGAAGATGATGGTCAGATTGCCAGGGAGCTGGTCCCAGTGGCTGAAGCCTTTGTGATGAAGGATTCAGAGAATGCAGGCTCTGTTGCCACCCTCGGCCTGGAACAGAAAGGTTTGCTATTGTCCATCTGTATCAATGGAGGGTTCCTCCCAGTTCGGTCCGGTTCGGCCGAGCCGGTAGCTGTGACGATATGAGGTCACCGAACTGGTTCTCCCCCCCGCCCTCCCCCCCCCCACGTTATTCTTATTTTTTATTTGGTCCCACCCCCAATCTATTGCTGCCTCCTGAGTCCCAGCTGATGACTAGAGGGAAAAAAACTGTTTAAACTCTTGCCGTGGGGTTTCAAAGGGCCGTCCTACAGCTGGTCAGTGTTAAAAGAAAACAAATGAGTTGGGTCGTAAGTGCGAGGACTGGTCGTAAGTGTGAGGACCTTCCAGAAATGACTCTGACCAGCTAGCCACACCCATCTAGTCACATGACCTCCAAGCCACACCCACAAAATAAGCCACGCGCACAGAACCGGTAGTAAAAAAATTTAGAACCCACCCCTGATCTGTATGCTGTAGAAGAAACTGAACCTACGGAATAGCACAAACTTAAGTAAACCATCATTTGTGGTTTGGGAGTGTGGCGATTTTAGAGCGAAGTCCATTGGACTTGAGGCTGATTATAGGAATGTTTTGCAGACTGAAGCTATGACCAAATGAAGAATCTGCTGTATTTTTTTCAGGTTGGGGAACTGATTGAAGACAATATTTGTAGCTCAGGGTTGAATCCTCAGGTCCTTGGTGCTCTCTGGGCTTGGTGGTTTTCTTGCAGACGTTTCATGACCCACCTAGGTAGCATCATCAGTGCTACCTGATTACCAAACCTAGTTTAGGTAATTAAACATCTGCAAGAAAACCACCCAGCTTAGAGAGCACAAGGACCCACGGTGGGGGAAACTATAAGTCTTCAAGGTGTGGACTAATAAGTAACTTAAGTAACAAGGGAGCAGTTTTAAAGAGAGTTAGCTGAAATGGTATAGAGCAGGGGTCAGCAACCTGCAGCTCTGGAGCCTCATGTGGCTCTTTCACCCCTCTGCTGCAGCTCCCTGTTACTCAATCGGCACGCGATTTATTGAGCTTTTCAACCCCCAGTAGGCCAACCATGGATAAATCCAAGAAAAGTTTCAGAAGAAAACAGAACATTTAATTCAACGACATATGCTAGTTTAGTGGCCACTCAAGAAATAGTTGGGCACGGGAAGGGTTTTGTGGCTCCCGGTGTTTTCTTTTCTGTGGGAAATGGGTCCAAATGGCTCTTTGAGTGTTTAAGGTTGCAGACAGCTGGTATAGAGTTTCCTGCCTAAGCAGAGGGTTGGACTAGAAGACCTCCAAGGTCCCTTCCATTTCTTCTCTTCTCTTCTCTTCTCTTCTCTTCTCTTCTCTTCTCTTCTCTTCTCTTCTCTTCTCTTCTCTTCTCTTCTCTTCTCTTCTCTTCTCTTCTCTTCTCTTCTCTTCTCTTCTCTTCTCCTCTCCCTTCCCTTCCCTTCCCTTCCCTTCCCTTCCCTTCCCTTCCCTTCCCTTCCCTTCCATTCAGTGGTGAGTTCCTCCCGGTTTGGCCCGGTTCTCCCAAGCCAGTAGCAGTGACGATATGACACCACCGAACCGGTTCTGCCCCCCCGCCCCCTGCGCCCCCACCCCCCGCGTTATTCTTACCTTTTATTTGGCCCCCACCCCCAATCTATTGCTGCCTCCTGAGTCCCAGCTGATCGGCTAGAAGGAAAAAAACTGTTTAAACTCTTGCAGCGGGGCTTCAAAGGGCCACCCTACAGCTGATCAGTGTTAAAAGGCAGTTTGGTGGTAGACCGGTGCCTCCAAAAACAAATGGGTAGACCAGTGCCTGCAAAAATAAATGGGTAGACCAGTACAGCTCTGCAAGCAGTTAAAAGCCTGGTAGACCAGTACCTCTGCTAAATCCTAAAGAATTGTCACATGACCATCAAGCCATGCCCACAAAATAAGCCACGCCCACAAAACCAGTAGTAAAAAATTTTAGAACCCACCCCTGATTCTATTCTATTCTATTCTATTCTATTCTATTCTATTCTATTCTATTCTATTCTATTCTATTCTATTCTATTCTATTCTATTCTATTCTATTCCTTGTGTGTCCAATCACATTTGGCCAATAAAAAATGTTTTGTTCTGTTCTCAGGTTTTTCTTTTCACTCTTTTCCCATTTTAATAGTTTGGGTCACCTTTTCCACCTCCCCCTCTAAAAGGGGGTTGTTAAAATTTGAACCTCTCCCTTGTTGCATTCTACGATGACAGTTAGATCACGCTAATGAAGAGGCTACTAATTCTGGCTTTCGGCTCACTTTTATGAAACCTTTCTTGTTTCATTAAAAACAAAGTTGTAAAGGTGGAACAAAAAGAGAAATAAAATTTGGACTCTCTCAGAAATGGCCCCTCCCAAACAGAGATTCTTCTTTTGACAGCTAATTCAACGACATTCACAGTAAGAGTGAAAACAGGAGACAAGAAAAATGCCGGGACGGACTCCAATGTCTTTATCATCCTTTACGGATCCAAAGATGACACAGGTAGGAGCCAGTGGTGAAATCTAAAATTTGTTACTACCGGTTCTGTGGGCGTGGCTTGGTGGGGGTGGTGGTAATGTGACTGGGTGGGCGTGGCCAATTTTTTTTTAACTTTTAAAACCATTTTTTCTACAACCTCTTCAGCCGAAGAGGTTGTAAAAAAATGCTTTCAAAAGTCTCTGATGATCCCAGCTGAGTTGCCTGATCGTCAGAGGCTTTTTTTCTTTTAAATGCCTCTGACGATCCAAGCTGAGTTGCCTGATTGGCAGAGGCTTTTTTTCTTTTAAATGCCTCTGACGATCCCAGCTGAGTTGCCTGATCGTCAGAGGCTTTTTTTCTTTTAAATGCCTCTGACGATCCAAGCTGAGTTGCCTGATCGTCAGAGGCTTTTTTTCTTTTAAATGCCTCTGACGATCCAAGCTGAGTTGCCTGATCGTCAGAGGCTTTTTTAAAAAGCCTCTGCCGAATGGGCAACTCAGCTTGGATCGTCAGAGGCATTTAAAAGAAAAAAAGCCTCTGATGATCGCGCGGCTCAGCTGGACATGGGGGGGGCAGAGATTTTTGCTACCGGTTCTCCGAATAACCTGCCTCCATCGCTACTGGATCGGGTGATCCGGTCCGAATCGGGAGCATTTCACCCCTGATAGGAGCCAAGCTCACCTTTGCAAACCATTCAGGTGGATATTGGCCACTGAGTTAATGAGTAGCCCAGGATGCAGGAAAATGGGCTCAGTACTTTGATTGGCTCCTTCTGCAAGTCTTTTTATCTTCACGTGTTTGTTTGCTCATCAACGCAGGTGGTCCTCGACTTACAACCATTGGTTTAGTGACGGTTCAAAGTTACAACAGCAGTGAAAAAAGTGACATTTTTCACACAACCGTGGCAGCATCCCCGTGGTCACGCAATCAAAATTCAGCCGATGGGCAAGTGAATCATATTTATGACGGTTGCAATGTCCCGTGATCCCCTTTTGTGACACGCAATTAATAGATTAACAGAGTTGGAAGGGACCTTATAAGTCAGTGATGGCTAACCTTTTTGCCATCGCGTGTCAAAAGCAGGGGGAGAGCGGGGGGGGGGGGGGCGGTCGCGTGTGCATGTGCTCACACCCATAATTCTATGTGCCCCATCCTCTATGCATGTGCATGCGACCCCCGCAGGCTCCTCCTGCTTTTGGCATGCAATGGCACGGTGGGCCCAGTAGGCCCGTTTTTTGCTCCAGTCTCCAGAGGGCTTCAGAGGGAAGGGAGGCTGTTTTAACCCTCCCCAGGCGCCTAGAAAGGCTCTGGAGCCTGGGGAGAGCAAAAAAATGGGCCTTCCCCACCCACCCCTCAGGCCCTCCGGAGGCAGGAAACAGCCTGTTTCCCTACCTCTAGCGGATCCAGAAGGCCTGAAAATCAGCTGGTGTAGCTGAGCTCACGTGCCCACCGATATGGCTCAGCGTACCACCTGTGGTACACGTGCCATAGGTTCACCATCGTGGTTATAGGTCATCTAGTCCAACCCCCTCGCAAGCAGGAGACCCTATACCATTTCTGACAAATGGCTGTGCAATCTTTTCTTGAGAGTCACCAAGAGCCTTGGTAGTACAGGGGTTTAAGGCACCCTGTTATTAAGCTGGTTATTAAGACCAGCTGCCTGCAATTACTGCAGGGTTCGAATCTCGCCAAGGCTCAAGGTTGACTCAGCCTTCCATCCTTTCTAAGGTAGGTGAAATGAGGACCCAGTTGTGGGGGCAATAAGCTGACTTTGTATAAATATACAAAAGGATGAAGGCTATTGCTGAGCACATTGTAAGCTGCCCTGAGTCTCCGGAGAAGGGCGGCATATAAATCAAATTAAAAAAAAAAAAAAAGTGATGAAGCTCCCACCACTTCCGAAGGCGACTTCTGTTCCATTGGTTGATTGTTCTCACTGTCAGAAAGTTCCTCCTCATTTCCAGGTTGAATCTCTCCTTGGTCAGTTTCCATCCATGATTCCTTGTCTGACCTTCAGGTGCTTTGGAGAACAGTTTGACCCCCTCCTCTCCGTGGCAGCCCCTCAAGTATTGGAAGACAGCAATCATGTCTCCCCTGGTCCTTCTCTTCACTAGACTAGCTATGCCCAGTTCCTGTAACTGTTCTTCATATGTTTTAGTCTCCAGTCCCCTAATCATCCTGGTTACTCTCCTCTGCACTTTTTCTAGAGTCTCAACATCTTTTTAATAGTGTGGTGACCAAAACTGGATGCAGTACTATATTGTCATATATCAGTCATATATATCAGTACTATATATATGTTGACTATATCGTCAAACATGCTTAATCAGTTGACTTAAAAAAAATTAGAGGCTGTATTCAAACAAGCTTAGTTAGTATGAACGGGTATGTCTGGAATAAGAATAGAATAGAATAGAATAGAATAGAATAGAATAGAATAGAATAGAATAGAATAGAATAGAATAGAATAGAATAGAATAGGTCTTCTAGTCCAACCCCCTGCCCAGGCAGGAAAACCTACACCACTTCAGACAAATGGTTATCCAACATCTTCTTAAAAACTTCCAGTGTTGGAACATTCCCTGAGATATTGAAACACTGCTATCATGTCTCCCCTGGTCCTTCTCTTCACTAGACTAGCCATGCCCAGTTCCTGTAACTGTTCTTCATATGTTTTAATCTCCAGTCCCCTCATCATCAACGGGGAAGCCAGATTTACTTTACAATTGTGTTACTAACTTAACAACTGCAGTGATTCACTTAACAACGGGGGCAAGAAAGGTTGTAAAATGGGGCAAAATTCACTTAACAACTGTCTCGCTTAGCAACAGAAATTTTGGGCTCCTAATTGTGGTCATAAGTCGAGGACTACCTGTATAGCTGAATCATTTTTTTTTTTATTTTTACATCTAAAGTAAATATTTTGGGAGGCATGTCCAGACTTTTTTTGGAGTAGATAGGTGGGTGTGAGTTGTCCCTGGGGCCTTCTGAGGTTCCTTTCCAGCTGATTATTAAGAGCAGAGTAATTTATGTTCAGCCTCAGTAATAACCAGAAGGAGTTCCCTCCTGCTATTTCACTCTTGATTTTTACAGCGAATGTACAAACTCTGGGAAACCTAAAACCAATCTCTGGATGGATTTTACGACTGTCTAAAGATTGAAAATGATGGGGAAATATGCAATGTGCATCTGGTCCATATTGTGTCCTAAACAGGTGCAACCTTTAAAGTAGGGAAAATAATTTATCCTACCTGAAATTGCTGGGTGTTGGACAGCATATAAATTTAATGTGTTATTTTGGTTCATCGCACAGCCAGCCAGATGTTGAGACTGCATTTGGCATTTTTGTCCACCTATCGAGTCCTATTACTTCCTTGTAATTAAAATGTCCTAACTGCTTAACAAGGGAAAGGGCTAAATGTCTATGGAGATTCTCAGTTATCCATCCAGGTCACGGTTCTGTACTGTCCCAGCTACGGACCCCAAAGAACACAGCACACACAAAGTCCGTTCAAACCTTAATTTACTGAATAAACCAGTCTTTTACAACAACGGCTGTTAATTAATTGCATTAACAGCCAACAAGAATTCAAAGAATAATAACTGAAAACTTACTATGGTTGGCAGAATGCCCAGAAGCAATTTGCAGGAAGCTGATAAAATAAGCAAGACAAGACCCGAAGGTATGTGAACTAAGTTGTTCCCTGCAAATTGCTTCAGTCGGCATTCCTCCTTAAATAGGCTAAGGGAGTGGCCAATTAGCCCCAAGACTTACTCTCGAGGAGACTTCCTCCTGAGGAGTAAACTGGCTTTGCGCGCCCATGCATTGAGAAGAGGCTCCTCCTCTTCGTCCTCTCACTTAAGGGAGCTTCTGGAGGTTCTGAAGGTCCTGGCTGAATCCCTGCCTCTGGCACCACATCTTCTCCAGCCTCCTCATTGTCCGACTCGAGCGCCAGCTGCACAGGCTGCTGGTGCAGCACCACACCAGCCTCCTCGCTGTCAGGATCAGCTACTAGCTGCACAGGCCGCATACGGACCACAACAGGTTGTCTCAAAGGTGCTTTTTTCAAGAAACAAGTGGACTTCCTGGTTTTTCTTTGGAGACATTTCGCTTCTCATCCAAGAAGTTTCTTCAGTTCTGACTGGATGGTTTATCTGCATTTAAAAGACACAGGCCACTTAGTTTGAAGACAGCAAAGACCATATTTTGGATAGAGAAGACCACTGCTTTGAAAGAGGGGTCAAAGAGGCCATCTGTGTCCAAATTGAACTGCCCTCCCTCAATAGAGGGGGAGGGGTATGACGACATCTATCTCCAATCTACAACATAGTTCTTTCAACAGTTCCAAGAAGGCTCCACAGTCCACACCCGTTTGCACCACTCAAGTGACACTGAGGACCAATGCTGAAACGTAAAATTTGTTACTACCAGTTCTGTGGGCGTGGCTTGGTGGGGGGAAATGTGACTAGGTGGGCGTGGCCAACTTTTTTTCTTTGAAACTTTTAAAAGCATTTTTTCTACAACCTCTTTGGCTGAAGAAGTTGTAGAAAAAATGCTTTTAAAAGGCTCTGACGATCCCAGCTGAATTGCCTGATCGTCAGAGGCTTTTGTTTTTAAAAGAAAAAAAAAAGCCTCTGACGATCAGGCAACTCAGCTGGGATCGTCAGAGCCTTTGAAAGGCATTTTTTCTACAACCTCTTCGGCCAAAGAGATTGTAGAAAAAATGCTTTTAAAAGGCTCTGACTATCCCAGCTGAGCCGCACGATCATCAGAGGCTTTTTTTTTTAACTTTTAAAAGCAGTCACTGCTGGCAACCATCCAAGTTATTTTCATTTGTAACAATGGGAGTGTGTGATTAAAACCCAAACAGGGACAATCTACTTGAAGGCTTCCAAGACTAACCGGAACAAATTTGAGCGAGATAAAGTTGATGTCTTCATGGTAGAATGTGTGGACCTCGGAGATCTGAAGAAGATAAAGATTGGCCATGATAATACAGGTAGGATGGCATGAAATTCCTTGAAGGCTTCTAGGATGAGTTGATTCCATAATATCTATACCTCTATTCAGTGGTGGGTTTCAAAAAATTTTACTACTGGTTCTGTGGGTGTGGCTTGGTGGGCGTGGCATGGCTTGGTGGGCGTGGTAGGGAAAGGATACTGTAAAATCTCCATTCCCAACCCAGTCCAGGGGAAGGATACTGCAAAATCCCCATTCCCTCCCGATCAGCTGGGACTTGGAAGGCAGAAAATAGATGGGGGCTGGGCCAGTCAGAATTTTTACTACCGGTTCTCTGAACTACTCAAAATTTCCGCTACCGGTTCTCCAGAACTGGTCAGAACCCGTGGAAACCCACCCCTGCCTCTATTCATCTCCTTTAGGAAACTAAAGATTTCCCCCAAGTCTATGGGTTAAACCTGGAAGTTATAGAGTATACATGTTTACCTTGGTTCCAGAGCAGGGGTCTCCAAACTTGGCAACTTTAAGACTTGTGGACTTCAACTTCCAGAATTCCAGCCAGCTAAAACTTAATAAAATATTATTTAAGTTCACAATATACTTTAACACACTATTAATATTAATAATGCAATTAGATTACCTAATCTTAAACTTCCACCTATAAACTTAGCTTATTTTTTTTAACTATAATAGATTCTATTATTTGTCTCTATTATCTATATAATAGATTCTGTTATCTATTATCAAGGGATGTGGTGGCTCAGTGGCTAAGACGCTGAGCTTGTCGATCGAAAGATCGGCAGTTCAGCGGTTCAAATCCCTAGTGCCGCGTAACGGAGTGAGCTCCCGTTACTTGTCCCAGCTTCTGCCAACCTAGCAGTTCGAAAGCAGGTAAAAAATGCAAGTAGAAAAATAGGGACCACTTTTGGTGGGAAGATCACAGTGTTCCGTGCGCCTTTGGCATTGAGTCTTGCCGGCCACATGACCACGGAGACGTCTTTGGACACTGCTGGCTCTTCGGCTTTGAAACGGAGATGAGCACCGCCCCCTAGAGTCAGGAACGACTAGCACATATGTGCGAAGGGAACCTTTACCTTTACCTTTTACTATTTTCCCTATTTGTATTTTCTATATTTTCTTTTTATTAATCTATTTGATCATTATCCATTATCATTATCCATCGTCTCTTAACCTTTGCAGGTCATTTTGAAGGGTGGTTTTTAGATTGGGTTGAGGTGGATGCTTCTTGCCTTGGACTTTGCCTGAAGTTTCCTTGTGGTCGTTGGCTGGATAAATCTGAAGATGACGGAGCCATCGAAAGGGTCTTGTTTCCTGCAGAACTGCAAACGACGACGTACACCCCATGTGAGTAGCATGGTAGCAAGACCAACCTGCCTTCGGTCTGAAAGAAAAGAAGTACAGGTAGTCCTCGACTTACAACAGTTCATTTAGTGACCGTTCAAAGTTACGATGGCACTGAAAAAAGTGATTGATGGCGTTGTTCACACGTACGGCCCCTGCAGCAGCCCCGTGGCCTGTGATCAAAATTCAGACGTTTGGCAGCTGACTCGTATTTTACGACAGTTGCAGTGTCTCGAGGTCATCTGATCCCCTTTTGCGACCTTTGGACAAGCAAAGTCAACGGGGGAAGCCAGATTCGCTTAATGACCAAATGATTCAGTTAAGAGCTGCAGTGACTCACTTGTGGCAAGCACGGTCGTAAAATGGGGCAAAATTCACTTAACAAATGTCTCACTTATCAACAAAAATTTGTGACTTGCAACCACAATTGAGCCCAAATTTCAGCTGATAAGCAAGAAAGTCATTGAGTTTTGCTCCTTTTTGTGACGTTTCTTGCCACAGTTGCTAAGCGAATCACTGCAAGTTGTTAAGTTAGCCACATGGTTGTTTAGTGAATTTGGCTTCCCCATTGACTTTGCTTATTTGACAGTCTCAAAAGGGGCTCTCGTGACCCCGGGACACTGCGACTGTCATAAATACAAGACAGTTGCCAAGCATTTGAATTTTGATCCCTGTGGCCACAGGGATTTTCACTGGTTATAAGTGTGAAAAATGGTCATATATCCAGTGCTGTTGCAGCTTCAAATGGTCACTAAACGAATTGTTGTAAATCAAAGACTACCTGTACTGATATTATTACTGGATACAAAACAGACCAAAGTGCTATATTTTGTTACTTGGGGGTTAACTACAATAGGCACAGTGGAACTTAGTTTCAAGTATACGTGGTCCTCGACTTACGACCACAATTGAGCTCAAATTTTTTGTTGCTAAGTGAATTCTGCCCCGGTTTACGAACTTTCTTGCCACATTTGTTAAGTGAATCCCTGCAGTTGCTAAGTCAGTAACCCGGTTGTTAAGTGAATCTGGCTGCCCCATTGACTTGGCTTGTCAGAAGGTCTCAAAAGGGGATCGGGTGACCTTGAGGGACACTGCAATGGTCATAAATGTGAGTCAGTTGCCTAGCCTCTGAATTTTGATCGCGTGAGCGTGGGGATGCTACAAACGGTCATAAGTGTGAAAAATGGTTATATAAGTCACATTTTTCAGTGCTGTTGTAACTTTGAACGGTCACTAAATGAACTGTTGTAAATTGAGGACTCACTGTACGTTCAGGTAGCCTGGGATGTTAATCTTGAGAATTGCTTCAGATAATTTTTTTTAGAGGAGAAAACATATTGGCAGATGCTTGTACTGGAGTGGTAGGATTCAAATTTCTTTACTACCGGTTCTGTGTCCGTGGCTTGGTGGGCGTGGCAGGGGAAGGATACTGTAAAATCTCCATTCCCACCCCACTCCAGGGGAAGGATACTGCAAAATTCCCATTTCCTCCCGATCAGCTGGGACTCAGGAGGCAGAGAATAGATGGGGGCGGGGCCAGTCAGAAATTTTACTACCTGTTCTCCGAACTACTCAAAATTTCCTCTACCGGTTCTCCAGAACTGGTCAGAACCTGCTGAATAACACCTCTATTGTACTGCCCCTTTTTTAATGTGCATAATGCTTGGGTCCATTTGACATTTCATGCTTTTCTTCAATGCTTCTGAGTAAATATTAAAATTGTCATCATTGATTGACAAGGAAGGCTGCTCTGTGGCCCACAGGATTCCTCCACTTAAACAAATTCTTTCTGCCTCTAACAATAATCTAATTTCCCCATCATTACCCTTACAGATTATTTACTTAGTTTGCAAGAGGAAGAAAAAAAAAAGTCTAATGATCTGCTAACATTTCAGAAAGCTTAGTTGTTAGCAAGCCGGAAAGGGCTTAGGATGTTATAACAGGTCCCAATTAAATAACTGTACTGGGAAAATGATTGTTTAACTGTTATAGGAGGAAGCAAAAGAAAGTGAGGATTTTTGCACTTTGGATGAAATATTAAAATTCTGTTCTGTTACTGAAAACTACAGCTGCACCCTTCCTTTTGTTGTATGTCAACCAGTGTGATGTGGTTTCTCCTTCCTTCGAATAATATATGCCATCTAAATAGAATAGAATAACCAGTTGGAAGGGACCTTGGAGATCTTCTAGTTCAACCCCCTGCTCAAACAGTGATGGCTAACCTTTTTGCCATCGCGTGCCAAAATTGGGAGGAGGGCGGGGGAGTCGTGCACGTGCTTGCCCACACTCTTAATTCAATGCCCCCCCGCGTCCCATCCCCCAACGATAACACGTGCGGCCCGCATTCCCCCCTAATTTAATTTAATTTAATTTAATTTAAATCCCCATTTCCTCCTGATCAGCTGGGACTTGGGAGGCAGAGAATAGATGTAGGCGGGGCCAGCCAGAATTTTTACTACCGGTTCCCTGAACTACTCAAAATTTCCGCTACCGGTTCTCCAGAACTGGTCAGAACCTGCTGAAACTCACCTCTGTTAGAGACTACAGAAAGGAACTGGTCTTAAAATGATTGAGGCCAAATAGGCATAGGTCTGTGAAAGGAAGACTCAGCCAATCTTGACATTAGAGACAGAAATGACAAGTTTTGATTCCTCATCTAGAACAGATACAGATACATCCTTTAACCTAGTTCCTGAATTATTACAGGGAGCCTTGACCTGACACCCATTTTGTTTTGTTTCCATCTGGCCAGTTGTTCCCTACGAAATTACTGTCTACACCAGTGACGTTTTTGGAGCAGGTACCGACGCTGACGTCTTTATCGTTCTGTACGGGGCTGACGGCATTTGCACTCAACAGAAACCCCTGTGCCAAAACAAGAGGGAACGAAGGATGTTCTTTAAGAGGAATTCTATAAATCAGTTCATCGTGGAGGTAAGGGGAAATGTGATTTGGATCAGGGATGGTATTCACTTACTTTCCCTACCGGTTTGCAAATGTGAGCACGCGGGTCCTTTCACGCATGGACACGGCCTCAAAAATGTACCTAAATAGGACGGCATAGAGCCGGGGCAGGTGGGCAAGTGAGCAGGCCCACCTGCGATTTCTGCTACCAGTTCGGGGGAACTGGTCCGAACTGGCTGAATACCACCTCTGCTTTGGATACTCCTGTTGTGGCTCCGTTGCCTGAGCCTGGGCTATCGACAGATGCAGACTCTGAGAGTGAGGGAGAGGAATTGGCAAGGCCTCCCTCTCCAGGACCCTCCTCTCTGGCAATGCCTCCGGAGGACACCGAAGGCCAAACGATAGGCTCAGAGCCAAGCACGTCCCCGCAGCCACAGGTGGACAGCGACGAGGAAGATAAGTGCTGGCTGGACCCTCGACAGAGGCGCAGGGAGAAGCGTGCACAGCAGAGGGGAAGGCGTGCCAGAGATTAGCTGAGTCACTGGACCACACCCCACAGGGTATAAATGTGGGTGTGGTGGCCGGTTCAGTTTGTGACGAGCAAAAACTGGAAATACTCCATGATCTCTGCGTTACTGGACTTTGCCTGCTTTATCGGACTGCATTTGGATTAATCCTTGTATTATTGACACTCTGCCTGTTTTATCGGAATGCTTGCAGTCTAATCTTTGTTTTGTGTGAGTAAAGTCTGAATTGGCAGCTAGCCACTGGGTTGCTGCCAGTTTTATCTTCAAAGAGATAAGATGTCGTGTGGCTTATTAACTCCGGGCTGTCTGTGGGGGTGCGTGTGGGGTACGGGGACAGAACAACTCCCAGCAACTTGGGAACCATATGGCAGAGTTTAAAGAAGGAGCAGAAGGAGCTAGATTGCAAGAAATAGTCAGAACAGAACAGAACAGAACAGAACAGAACAGAACAGAACAGAACAGAACAGAACAGAACAACAGAAGTGGAAGGGACCTTGGAGGTTTCTAGTTCAACCCCCTTTCAAGCAGGAAACCCTGGCCTATACCATTCCAGAGAAGTGGCTGCCCAGTCTCTTTTTAAAAGCCTCCGGTGTTGGAGCATCTACAACTTCTGAAAGCAAGTCGTTCCACTGGATAATTGTTCTTACTGTTAAGGAAATTTCTCCTTAGTTCTAGGTGAGGATCTTTCCCTGATTAGTTTCCATCCATTGTTTCTTGTCTTGCCTTCAGGTGCTTTAGAAAATTAGAACAGAGTAGAGTAGAGTAGAGTAGGGTAGGGTAGAGTATTTATTTGTTTGTTTGTTTATTTATTGGTTCGATTTATATGCCGCCCTTCTCCGGAGACTCAGGGCGGCTTACAATGCGTTAAGCAATAGCCTTCATACTTTTGTATATACCTGCTTAGTAGGGCTTTTTGGGGCCCCCTAAGCGGTGTTCTTTTTTTATACAAAGTCAGCTTATTGCCCCCACAATCTGGGTCCTTGTTTTACCTACCTCGGAAGGATGGAAGGCTGAGTCAACCTTGAGCCTGATGAGGTTTGAACTTGCAGTAATTGCAGGCAGCTGGCAGCTAAGTGCTACTTAACAGCACTTTAGTCCGCTGCACCACCAAGGCTCAAAGTAAAGTTAGAATAGAATAGAATGGAATGGAATGGAATGGAATGGAATAGGATAGGATAGGATAGGATAGGATAGGATAGGATAGGATAGGATAGGATAGGATAGAAAATATGGAATGGAATGGAATGGAATGGAATGGAATAGAATAGAATAGAATAGAATAGAATAGAATAGAATAGAATAGAATAGAATAGAATAGAATAGAATAGAATAGAAAATATGGAATGGAATGGAATGGAATGGAATAGAATAGAATAGAATAGAACAGAACAGAACAGAACAGAACAGAACAGAACAGAACAGAACAGAATAGAATAGAATAGAGAATAGAATAGAAAATAGAATAGAATAGAATAGAATAGAATAGAGAATAGAATAGAAAATAGAATAGAATAGAATAGAATAGAATAGAGAATAGAATAGAAAATAGAATAGAATAGAAAATAGAATAGAATAGAATAGAATAGAACAGAAGGGACCTTGGAGGTCTTCTAGTCCAACCCCCTGCTCGAGCAGGAGACCCTATACCCGTGGTAGTAAACCTGTGGCACGCGGGCCTGAAGTGGCACGTGGAGTCATGTCGCCTGGCACGCGTGGCGTCTCCCATTCCTCTTCCGGGTTTCTGGCGCGCATGCGCACACGACAATCAGCTGGCCTTTTCACACGCAGCAGTGCCGGAAACCGGAAGAGCTGGTCTTTTGTTTTCCAGCACGTACACTTGCGCGGCAGTAACCAGAAGCCCCTCTTCCTGACGAGCACGCATGTCCTCCCTTTTCAGCACTTGGTGCCGCCTGCGCGCGCACAGGCTCCCTTTTTGGCACCCAGTGCCGAAAAGGATCGCCATCACTGCCCTATACCATTTCAGACAAATAACTTTCCAATCTATTCTTAAAAAGCTCCAGTGATGAAGCACCCACAACGTCTGAAGGCAACTTCTGTTCCATTGGTTCATTTTTTTCGCTGACTCCCACTTCTCTGTGTCAGCCCCTCAAATATCATGTCACCTCTAGTCACCTCCAGTCCTTCTTTTCACTAGACTAGACATCCCGAATTACTAATCATTTTCATTTTCATTTCATTTCATTAAATTTGTATACAGCCCTACTCCCGAAGGACTCAGGGCGGTGAACAGCCATAAAATAAAACATATAGATACAAAATTTAAAATGGAGATAAAACTAATTAAATAAATTTGGCTGAAACATTTTAAAACCCCAATAAATTTAAAACCAAATTTAAAATTTAAAATTCCATTTTAAAAAGAGGAAAGGTTTAGGTCAGGCCAGCTTGATGGAATAAGAACGTCTTAAGCGCGCGACGGAAGGTACGCAGATCCGGAATCCTCCGTATCTCCGGGGGGAGCTCGTTCCAGATCGTAGGTGCCCCCACAGAGAAGGCTCTCCCCCTGGGGGCCGCCAGTCGACATTGTTTGGCCGACGGCACCCGGAGGAGCCCCTCTCTATGGGAGCGTACTGGTCGGTGGGAGGCTATTGGTGGCAGCAGGCGGTCCCGTAAATAGCCAGGTCCTAAGCCATGGAGCGCTCTGAAGGTGATAACCAGAACCTTGAAGCGCACTCGGAAGACCACCGGGAGCCAGTGCAGCTCGCGCAGGAGAGGCGTTACATAGGAGCGCCACGTCGCTCCCATCATCACCCGCGCGGCCGCACTCTGCGCCAGTTGGAGCCTCCGAGTGCTCCTCAAGGGGAGCCCCATGTAGAGAGCGTTACAATAGTCCAGACGGGAGGTGACGAGGGCATGAGTGACCGTGCGTAACGAGTCCTGATCCAGAAAGGGACGCAACTGGCGAATCAGGCGGACCTGATGAAAAATCCTCCCAGATCATTGACATAATCCTTTCTGGCAATGTTTGACAAACTTGAGCATAATATCTATAGAGGTTGCTATTCATACAGGTCATGCTTGTCTCCAAAGTGCTTTTATTTTCAAATAAAAATGAATTAAAATGTACTTTAAAGGCAATTGGACGTCCTGAGTTACATCTTAAAGAAAACTCAACTTCTCCTTCAAGAAACTTCTTCTGATTCCCCACCAGTTAGTTAGAACCGAAGAAGCTTCTTGGATCAGAAGTGAAACGTCTTAAAGAAAAACCAGTTGCCTTTAAAAGAAAAGCATTTTAGGGGTGATCTTGAGCATAGAAAGAAATCAAGTTAAGAAGGGTTTTATTATAAAATTGTACATGGTGTAAAACAGGGATCTTCTTTTTGGGGGTGGCATCATTTTTGGAATTTTGAGAGCATGTTAAGTAAAGGTGAAGGTTCCCCTCACACATATGTGCTAGTTGTTCCTGACTCTAGGGGGCGGTGCTCACCTCCGTTTCTAAGCCGAAGAGCCAGCGCTGTCCAAAGACATCTCCGTGGTCATGTGGCTGGCATGACTCAATGCCGAAGGCGCACGGAACGCTGTTACCTTCCCACCAAAGGTGGTCCCTATTTTTCTACTTGCATTTTTTACGTGCTTTCAAACTGCTAAGTTGGCAGAAGCTGGGACAAGAAACGGGAGCTCACTCCGTTACGTGGCACTAGGGATTCGAACCGCTGAACGGCTGACTTTTCGATTGACAAGCTCAGTATCTTAAGCCGCATTATGGGAATGCATAACTTGCTTTGGGGATACAGCACAAAATATTAGTTCCCCAGAAAGCAAACTTTGGAAGCTGATCTCATGACCATTTCGGGGTGTTTTGTAATCCTCAGCTTCTTCCAATCTTTTCTGAGAATGTGAACAGAATTACAGACCAAATGCTGGGTTTTTTTTTTTTTTTTTTTTTTTGTCTTTTGATGCTCATATTTATTACAACAGGGTAGTTGGCAACACCATCTCCCAATCACTGATGTCCTGTTTGTATCTGAAGACATCTCTGAATTTTTTGGGAAGCCAGTTGCTGTTTTATGTAACTCTTCTTTTTAAGAAAAAACAATAACCCTGATCATATAAAATGTAGACACATACTATAGATAATTGAGTTTTTTATTCCCAGTTTATTTTAGCAGAAGGTGTTTTAACATTCATTAACACTGGTGCAATTGTGTTCTAGATGTCTCTCTCTCTCTCTCCCTTCCTCCCTCTCTCTCTCCCTCCTTCTCTCCCTCTCCCCCTCTATCCTTCCCTCCATCTCTCTATCCCTCCCTCTCCCTCCCTCCCTCCCTCCCTCTCCCTCTCTCTCTCCCTCCCCCTCTCTCCCTCCCTCCCTTCCTCTCTCTCTCCCTTCCTCCCTCTCCCTCCCTCCTTCTCTCCCTCCCTCTCTCTCTCCCCCTCCCTCCCTCCCTCTCTCTCCCTCTCTCTCTCTCCAAAGTTTGTTTGTTACCTATCGCTAGTAGACAAATATGAAATCTGGAGTCCCAAAGATGCTTTTTCAAGAGGCTACTGGACTTCCTGGCTTTTCTTTGAAGACGTTTCACTTCTCATCCAAGAAGCCTCTTCAGCTCTGACTGGATGCTGGGGAATGGAAGGATTTCATTGAGCTTCTTGGATGAGAAGCGAAACATCTTCAAAGAAAAATCAGAAAGTCCAGTTGTGTTTTGAAAAAAAGCATCTTTGGAAAAACCATGTCCTGGATGACTGAGAATCTCCATAAACATGAAATATGGACCAGTGTAACTGGTTTGTAAGAACATACAGTAATAGTTGTAAGAATGCCAATATTTCTATCTATGCAGGGCTATTTTGCTGTAGCATTCTCTATTGCTGGCTCTACATTGTATTTCATAGGTAGAACTTTAAAAACTGGTCTCAACTACATTAGATGAAATTAGACATTAGTCCCTCCTTAGATATACCCAATTCCAATAACTGTTCTTTATATATTTTAACCTCCAGTCCTTTAATAATCTCTGTTATTGTGCCCTAATCATTTTATGTGCTGTTTTTGTGAATTTTGTGCATTCATGCTGTATTCTGTTATGCCACACAAAATAGAAGTAAAATAAAACCCATCCAAGATGGCTGCATTTTGAGGGGCCATCGAGATGCTTATCGTCATTTTATCCCATTAGGCAAAAAAAATTAAAATAAAATGTGAATTAAAGGAACTGTAATTGAATTGTATTTTGGACTTAAAGGAAATCCCTTCGGGTAATTCCATAACCACATTTTTCCTAAATTCCTTCAGCTAGAAGATGTTGGCGACATTCTTGAAAAAATCCGCATTGGGCACGATGGCTCAGGTATCAATTCAGGCTGGCACCTTGATCAAGTAGACATACGAAGGCTTTTACCAAATGGAAAGGTAAGGAGAAGTTTTACAGTGGCGAAATTCATTTTTTTTTTTACTACCGGTTCTGTGGGCGTGGCTTGGTGGGCGTGGTGTGGCTTGGTGGACGTGGCAGGGGAAGGATACTGCAAAATCCCCATTCCCTCCCCACTCCAGGGGAAGGATACAGCAAAATCACCATTCCCTCCCCACTCCAGGGGAAGGATACTGCAAAATCCCCATTCCCACTCCGGGGCCAGCTAGAGGTGGTATTTGCCGGTTCTCCGAACTACTCAAAATTTCCGCTACTGGTTCTCCAGAACCTGTCAGAACCTGCTGGATTTCACCCCAGAAGTTTTTTTGTAATGAGTATTTCCATCCAAATATCTTTTCTGCATTGCTTAAAGGAGATGCTTCTTTGATTACCAACTCAAATAAATCAAGTCACCAATTCAAATTTCAGTCCTACCAAGAATGTAAGATAGTGACTTTATAAAGCCACAATACAGGTAGTCCTCAACTTTCAATCATTCATTTAGTGACTGTTCAAATAGTGACAGTATGTGTTGGGCACATCCACAAAATGGTTTCCTTAGTGACTTGGCAATTTGCTTTCCAACAGATCCCCTTCCTGTTCTTTCTTTCTTTCTTTCTTTCTTTCTTTCTTTCTTTCTTTCTTTCTTTCTTTCTTTCTTTCTTCCTTCCTTCCTTCCTTCCTTCCTTCCTTCCTTCCTTCTTTCCTTCCTATTCTTCTTCTTCCTTCCTTCTTTCTTTCTCTCTCCCTTCCTTTCTTCCTTTCCTTTGTTTCTTCTTTTTCTCCCTCTCTCCCTCCCTTTCCTTCCTTCCTTCCTTCTTTCTCTCCCGATCTCTCCCTTCCTTCCTTCCTTTTGTCTTTCTTTCTCTCTCTCTCTCTCCCTTCCTTCCTTCTCCCTCCCTCCTTTCTTTCATCTATCTATCTTTCTTTCTTTCTCCTTCCTTCCTTCTTCCTTCCTTCTTTCTCTAACTTCCTTCCTTCCTTTCCTTTGTCTTCCTTTTCTCCTTCTCTCCTTCCCTCCCTTTCCTTCCTTCTTTCTCTCCCTGACTTTCCTTTCCTTCCTTCTGTCTTTCTTTCTCTCACTCTCTCTCCCGTCCTTCCCTTCTAGCTTCTCCCTCTCTCCCTCCCTCCCTTCTCTTCTCCCTTCTCTTTCTTTCTTTCTTTCTTTCTTTCTTTCTTTCTTTCTTTCTTTCTTTCTTTCTTTCTTTCTTTCTTTCTTTCTTTTTTCACTCTTCCCCCCTCTCTCTTTGAAAAGAACTTTTGAAACCCAAATGAGTCAGGTAGGCAGAAAGGGGTTGCCTGCAGGCATTTTAGGAGCTCCAGATACTATATTGCCTCGGCAGAGCCACATAATAAACTTGCAGCAGATTGAGAAATCAGCTGCTGTCGATGAATGGAACGAAGCCAGCAGCTCCATCAAGGGAGGTGGAGATAAGTGCGACAGCATCTCTCTCTTCCCTCCCTGGAACAAATGAGATTTTCTTGGCACGCATTATGCACAGTTGGCTTCTTACGGCCTTCAGTTTACTAGCAGTAGCAGTTGCTTTATCCGCATGCAGAAGACAGATATCCCCAAGAATAGCTGTCACTTTATGTAAAAAAAGATGTGGAGACTCTAGAAAGAGTGCAGAGAAGAGCAACAAAGATGATTAGGGGACTGGCGGATAAAACATATGAAGAACGGTTGCTGGAATTGGGTATGTCTAGTTTAATGAATGAAGGACAAGGGGAGACATGATAGCAGTCTTCCAATATCTCAGGGGTTGCCACAAAGAAGAGGGAGTCCAGCTATTCTCCTAAGCACCTGAAGGCAGGACAAGAAGCAATGGGTGGAAACTAATCAAGGAGAGAAGCAACCTAGAACTAAGGAGAAATTTCCTGACAGTTAGAGCAATTCACCAGTGGAACAACTTGCCTCCAGAAGTTGTGAATGTTCCAACACTGGAAGTTTTAAAAAAGAGATTGGATAACCATTTGTCTGAAATGGTAGGAGCCTAAGCAGGGGCTGGACTAGAAGACCTCCAAGGTCCCTTCCAACTCTGTTATTCTATTCTGTTCTGTTCTGTTCTATTCCGTTCTGTTCTGCATTCTATTCTATTCTATTCTATTCTATTCTATTCTATTCTATTCTATTCTATTCTATTCTATTCTATTCTATTCTATTCTATTCTTAAACAGGTTGACTCCTTGACTTACATCCATTCATTTCATGAT
The DNA here is from genome assembly GCA_022577455.1 of Arizona elegans. Lineage (NCBI taxonomy): Eukaryota > Metazoa > Chordata > Lepidosauria > Squamata > Colubridae > Arizona > Arizona elegans. The sequence continues at coordinate 2,950,685 of JAKOOJ010000050.1, forward strand.
TTTTCGAAGTTACGATGGCACTGAAAAATGTGATTTATGACCCTTTTTCACACTTACAACCGTTGCAGGATCCCCACGGTCCCATGATCAAAATTCAGGTACTTGTCTCATATTTATGATGGTTGCAGTGTCCTGGGCTCATGTGATCACTTTTTGCGACCTTCTGATGAGTAAATTCAATGGGAAACCCAGATTCACTTAACAGCCAAGTTACCAAGTGTAACAACTGCAGCGATTCCCTTAACAATTTTACAACCTGGAAAGAAAGTAACAACTGTCACTTAATGACCGTCTCGCTTAGGAACAGAAATTTGGGGCTCCATTATGGTCGTAAGTCAACAACTACCTGTACACACTCAAACACATCAGGGAGGAGAGAAGCTGGCAAGCCTATGGCTATTGTCTCTGAGCTCCTTGGTCTGATGCCGTAACTGCCACTGGCAGCGAGACGGGAACTTGAGTGAAAAGCATGTCTGTGAAGAAGGGGAACTCAGGAATGGATTTCTGAGGATCCTTTAAGGTCAGCAGCAGTCAGAAATCTGAGGCAGGTTGGAGATGAGAATTGGATAAGAAAGATAGTGGCTCTAGATCAGGGGTGAAATGCTCCCGGTTTGGACCGGATCGCCCGATCTGGTAGCAATGGAGGCGGGTGATTCGGAGAACTGGTAGCAAAAATCCCTGCCCCCCCCATGCCCAGCTGAGCCGCGTGATCATCAGAGGCTTTTTTTCTTTTAAATGGCTCTGCCGATCAAGGCAACTCAGCTGGGATCATCAGAGCCATTTAAAAGAAAAAAAGTTTTTTTCTTTTAAATGTCTCTGAAGATCCAAGCTCTGACGATCCCAGCTGAGTTGCCCGTTCGGCAGAGGCTTTTTAAAAAACCCTCTGACGATCAGGCAACTCAGCTGGGATCGTCAGAGCCTTTTGAAAGCATTTTTTTTACAACCTTTTCGCCAAAGAGATTGTAGAAAAAATGGTTTTAAAAGTAAAAAAAAAAAATTGGCCATGCCCACCCAGTCACATTAACCCCCACCCACCAAGCCACGCCCACAGAACCTGTAGTAACAAATTTTAGATTTCACCACTGCTCTAGATGCTCAAAAAAGTATGTGGGGGTGGGGGTGGGGGAGTGCTTGCACTGATACCAAAGCAGGAATAAATGTGAAGGAAATCACAGAAAGTAAGGATGGAATTTGCAGCCAAGTCTTTTTGTCACAACAGATGCTAGAGAAAACCATGGGGGCTTTTATCTCAAATTATATTTGAGAAGATACCTTCCCTTGATAATTCCAGCATTCCCCGCCCCCCACCAATTGGTTCTCAGTCCTCGTCTTGTAATAGTGATAATTATATAACACTAACAGCAACCATAACAATTTTCTTTCTCGAAGTGCAAGAACAGAAGCATACAAAAAAAAAAAAAAAAAGGAACAATAAATCCATCTTCGATCTCAACACTTGGTTTTATCGTTGGCCACTTTTACGATAGCTATAAAGACTCTTCTTGGCAATCGTATGGAAATGGTTTCTCGTAGTTTTCTTCCAAGGAAGTTATCCAACTTCTAACTTCCCAGACTAAGTCTGCCGCTCCCAGATTTCCAGATAGTTTCTCAGCTCGGGGTTGATCTGTCCCCGTCCCCACACACACACAAACACAGCCAGCCGAGGGTTAAGGAAACACTTTGGAACGCACCCAGGTCTTATCTCCCACTTGGCAGCGATAGACACACCGTCTGCCAAGTGACTTTATTTTCACAAACAGAAAGATAAGGTACTTAGCGTACAAAAAGTCCAAGCAGAAATAATATTTCTCCCAGCAGTTCCGGACGAGGCTTTAGTGACTATCCAAGGTTTACTTTTGTTCATCACACGGATCACTGACCACTACCCTCTATTATATAGTCTCTGGGGTGTGGTCCAGTGACTCAGTTCTAATCCCTAGCACGCCTCCTAAACTGCTGCAATCGTTTATCACGCCTTCGGAGGCGTGCGTCCAGGAATGATGTTTCTTCGTCACTCTGATCCGAGCCACCTGTCTCCCTACTGATCTCCTCTCCCTCGGCCAGCACCTGAGACAATGCCAGAGGGGTGGGGCCTGGAGAGGGAGGCCTGGCTGACTCCTCTTCCTCATGCTCGGAGCTTTCTTCCTCCGATGGGACAGGCTCAGAGGGCGGGGCCACAACAGGGGTGATCTGATAAAGCATTGTGAGGGGTTTTCCAAAGACAGCTAAGTGCTGCTCTCCGCTGCAATCTGGAAAGTAGAAAGAAAAAAGTAGGTGCTTTTGGTCACCACAATATAAAAGGTGGTTGAGACTCTAGAAAGAATGCAGAGAAGAGCAGCAAAGATCACTAGGGTACTGGAGGGCAAAACATATGAAGAACGGAAGCAGGAATTGGGTAAGGCCAGTCTAGAGAAAAGAAGGACTAGGAGTGACATGATAGCAGCCATCCAATATTTGAGGGGCTGCCACAGAGAATAACAGAGTTGGAAGGGACCTTAGAGGTCTTCTAGTCCAATCCCCTGCTCAAGCAGGAAACCTATACCATTTCAGAGAAATGGTTGTCCAATCTCTTCTTAAAAACCTCCAGCGGTGACTGGAGGCAAGTCATTCCACTGATTAGTTGTTCTGTCAGGAAATTTCTCCTTAGTTCTAGGCTGGTTCTCCCCTTGATTAGTTTCTGTTAAGGATATTGTTGTTGTGTTACCAACCAGCAGAGTGTAGAGCACAGAGAAACATTGCTGAGAGCAATGAATAAGAGATGTACAAACTGGTTTATCAAAAGTTTACTTTATAGTGAAAAAACAATCTCATAATCTTTAAATTGATCCAAGTCTTTGCCAGTTAAATCAGTCCAGTGATACAAAAATCTTCTTACTACACAAACAGTAGTTGGTTAGATTAACAAACTCAATCTGGTTCACAAACCACGATGGTAGCAGATCCATCCAACCGATGATAGCACAATGATCGCAACTCCACACACAATGGTAGCTTATCATCAACTGAATATTTTACAGTACCTTTCTTAAATACGTTCCCAACTAATTACAGCATGACTCAGCATTACAATGAATCAGCAGTAAAACCTTAAAGTCACACAATACATATTCATATTAAAGTTGCAGAACACATATATTGCCTGGACAACTTGTTAGGCTCAAACCATATCCTAACGGTTTCCATCCGTTGCTTCTTGTCCTGCCTTCAGGTGCTTTGGGAAACAGGTTGATCCCCTCTTCTTTGTGGCAGCCCCTTAAATATTGGAACATTGCTATCATCTCACCCCTAGTCTTCATACCCAATTCCAGCAACCATTCTTTATATGTTTTAGCCTCTAGTCCCATAATCGTCTTTGTTGCTCTTCTCTGCACTCTTTCTAGAGCAGGGGTTGGCAACCTACCGCTCTGGAGCAGCATGTGGCTCTTTGGTGACATGATCCCACCACTGGCTGGCCCTGCCCCACTCCCTCCCCTCCCAGTCACTCCTTGCTTGGCCTGAGAAGATAAGGGCTACGGCGGGGGATGGAGAAGCAGCCAGGGCAGAGACAGAGAGATACAGAGAGAGGGAGGAGGGGAGGAGGGAAGGGAGAGAGAGAGATGTCAAAAGGATTTTGTGGTTCCCAGTGTTTTTTAACAACTGGTTTATTTATTTATTTATTTATTTATTTATTTATTTATTTATTTATTTATTTTTAAATTTGTATACCGCCCTGATAAAAACATAAATTACAAACATTAAAATACAATTAAAAAGATATATATAAATTTGGCCCCATGATTAAAAACAATAACAGACAATTAAAAACATTTTTAAAAGTGTTAGGCCAGCCCGGCTTGCTGGAAAAAGAAGGTTTTAAGGGCACGGCGGAAGGCACCGAGGTCTTGGATTCTCCTTATCTCTGGGGGCAGCTGGTTCTCTGCCCTAATGACTGGCTGGGTAGGTGTGGCTGGGGGGGGGGTCATGTGACCGGTGGAAGTGAGTGACATCGAGTTGGCTGCGCTCATCCAGGTTTTGTGGTTCCCGGTGTTCTCTTTTCTGTGGGAAACAGGTCCAAATGGCTCTTTGAGTATTTAAGGTTGCAGACCCCTGTTCTAGAATCCCAACATCTTTTTTACATCGTGGCGATCAAAACTGGATGCAGTATCCCAAGTGTGGCCTTACCAAGGCATTATAAAGTAGTATTAACACTTCAGTTGATCTTCATTCTATCCCTCTGTTAATGCTGCCTAGGACTGTATTGGCTATTTTGGCGGTTGCAGCCACTGCTGGCTCATATGCAAGTAATTGTCCACTAGGACTCCAGGATCCCACTTGCAGTCACTACTATTGAACCAGATGGAGGGAGTCAATCTATTTCCCAAAGTACCTGAAGGCAGGATAAGAAGCAATGGATGGAAAGTAAGCCAGGAGAGAAACAAGCTAGACTTTTCCTGACAGTGAGAACAATTAGAGCCTGTAGTACAGTGGACTAAAGCACTGTTATTAACATCTGCTGCTTGCAACTACTGCAAGGTCAAATCTCACCAGGATCAAGGTTGACTCAGCATTCCATCCTTTCAAAGGTAGGCAAAATGAGGACTCAGATTGTGGGGGCAATAAACTGTATAAATATACAAAAGTATGAAGGCTATTGCTTAATGCATTGTAAGCTGCCCTGAGTCTCCGGAGAAGGGTGGCATATAAATTAAAGCAAAAAAAGAAAAAATTAGTCAGTGGAATGGCTTGCCTTCAGAAGTTGAGGGTGCTACAACACTGGAGATTTTTAGGATGAGATTGGACAACCATTTGCCTTGAAATTGTATAGGGTCTACTGCTTGAGCAAGGGGTTGGACTAGAAGACCTCCAAGGTCCCTTCCAACTCTTATTATTCTGCTCTCCCATGTTTAGAAGTAATAAGAGTCCTGTATCGGGAAACCGATGATGTCTTCCCTTGTGGACAGATTAATTTCAGGACCCTGGACAGCTGCTCATGGCCACTAGCCGACCAGCGTTTTCTCTTCACCCCTCCTGCCAGACTCTTTCACTGAAAAACCTCATTAAACAGGATGAAACCAAATGTTGCTATTAGTTACGCCTAATCTGTCTGAACTCCCTGATTTAAGCATGCAACGGAAGGGTGGAAGAGAGAGAGAGAGAGACAAGCCCAAGGCTGCACAATGGTGTCATAATCACACCACAGGAAATTACAACCGGTCATGATATAGCGTTCGTCTGCCAAGGCCTCTGAAAATTGTGCTACCTGATTAGATTGTGAACAGGCATGTCAATGTGTGTGTGTGTGTGGGTGGGGGGAGAGATGAGGTCAGATTAAATTGAAAGTATCTGGCAGGAGAAACAGCCTTGACTACAGAGGGCTAAAGCCACATTTCTCTATGCCACTAATTGCATTGCCTCGGTCATAATGAATATGGCTGCAGAGAGAAGCATACTGGAGCATTTGAGTAGCTCCTGCTTTATTCAGATCAAACACACAAGAAGGGGGAAAAATCTGGAGCGGGGACATGGTGATTCTGACGGAAGAAATCACCAGTATTTCCTAGAGGAGAACAAGCTCTCCTCTCAGAATGGAAATGCTCCATAGTAATATCATGTATTCCCTAGTCCCAGAGGTGATAACAGAATAGCAGAGTTCGAAGGGACCCTAGAGATCTTCTAGTCCACCCCGCCTGCTCAGGCAGGGAATCCTATACCAGTGATTTATTTATTTATTTATTTATTTATTTATTTATTTATTTATTTATTTATTCATTCATTCATTCATTCATTCATTCATTCATTCATTCAACTTATATACTGTCCTTTTCCCCAGGAGGACTCAGGGCAGTGAACAGCCAAACTCAAAACACATATAGTACAAAAGTTAAGAAAAAACTAAAATAAATTAAATCATCGGCATTTCCAATTTAAAATCCCAAATCTGCAAAATCGAAAAGTTCCCAATTTAAAACCCAGAATCAATAAAATCGAAAATTTTAAAACCCCATTAAAACCATTTAAGCTAGGCCAGCTTGTTGGAATAAATAAGTCTTCAGGGCCTTTTGGAAAGCGTTGAGGTCCGGGATCAGTCATATTCCAGGAGGTAGCTCATTCCACAGGCTAACCTGTTGCATGCCAAAAGCGGGGGCAGCTGGGGGGGGTCGCGTGCGTGCCCACACCTATAATTCAATGCCCCCTGCACTCTGCACCCCCACACATGTGTGTGCGACACCCCCCGCTTTTGGCACGCAATGGCAGAAAGGTTACTGGTGGGCCCGGAAGGCCCATTTTTCACCCTCCCCAGGCTCCAGAGGCTTTCTTGGAGCCTGGGGAGGGTGAAAACGGCCTTCCCCACCTCCCAGAGGCCCTCCGGAGGCAGGAAACGGTCCATTTCCCGACTTCCGGTGGGCCCAAAAGGCCCGAAAATCATCTGGCCGGCACGCGCTGGACTTGAGCTAGGGCTAAGGTGACCAGACGTCCTGCTTTTGGCGGGACAGTCCCGCTTTTGAGCAATTTGTCCTGCGTCCCGCGGCGTTTTAAAAAAGTCCCGATTTTTCATTCTGCCTCCTGAATCCCCGCTGATGGCTAGAGGGAAAAAAAAACTCTTTAAACTCTTGCCGCGGGGCTTCAAAGGGCCGACCTACAGCTGATCAGTGTTAAAAAAAAAAATGAATAGACCCATGCCTGCAAAAATAGAAAAAACAGCCCCTGTTAACAGCTTCCGCTAGGTTAATTAGCTGCAAAAAGCTGCAAAAAGTTCCTGGAGCAGATTTCCCCCCCACCCAGCTATACTGAAAACAAAGGCGAAAGCGAAACTAAACCTGCAACATGACAAAATGAGGCAGAGAGAGATTTCTTTCTTTTTCTTTTTCTTTTTCCTCACCAAAAAAGGTAGGTACAAAACTGCAAACAATGGGAAATTTTGGGCAAAAGAGGAGAGTTCAAGATTTTAAAACACAAAAGAAAAAAAGCTCTATTTAACTAGGGAATTGTAATAATTGAGATACTATTAATAATTGTATATTGTGTTGAAAGCAGAAATGGTTAAGTTGTGGTTTGGAGGAATATATGGGGGAAATTATTTGGTTTATTATTATTGGTAAATATAATTAATTGATTTGTAAGAAATTGGATTGCATGGAAATAATTGGAATATTTATGTTCATATTGATTAATATACAAAAAAGATAGTTATATAACTAATTGATTTATATTAAAATGTTGAATTTGTATTAAACAACTGTATTACATAATTACATAATTAACCAATGTGAGGATGGATATAAAAATAGATGACAATGGGAAGGGGTATAATATAGAATAGAAGGGAAAAATTGAATTTGATTAAGATTAGAGATGAGGATGAAGGGTAATATTGTTTTTTTAAAAAAATAGATGAGGAATAAATATGGCAAAAAGGAAATATAGAAATTGTAAATTTAATTGAAATGACTAAACGCTGTTTAAATTTGTGAACCAGCCAAATATTCTGTTCAAAGAAAATACATTGCATGTTTGTATGTGTGTTTCTAATTATTGCTATTTATTCATATTTGTTCTCTTTTATTCTTTAAAGTTTAACAATTCATTCTTAATCTTAATATCTTTATATTTGCTTGGGGTTGGCTTTCTTCCCTTTCATCTTTTTTATTGTATAGCAATCTTTCTCCTCAAACCTACCACCACTCTCTTTTCTTTCCTTCTTACTTTCTCTTCCCCCCACCCTCTTTTTCTCCTCCCTACTTCCTCTTCCTTTCTCCTTCTCCTCCTCTCTTCCTCCCTCTCTTACCCTCACTCCTACTCTAATTTCCATTCCTTCATCCCTCTCTATTGCTGTATCCTTTAATGCATATGGACTACTCAGAGGGCTGAAAAAGTTATTTTTGATTGGTCCTCACACTTTTGACCAGTCCTCGAACTTACGACTGTCCTCACATTTTACGTTTTTGCCCTATCTTGTCACCATGGTGAAGAGAAGCAGTTGTGAAATGAGTGACATGGTTGTTAAGAATACTGCACGGGCATAAATGTGAGGATGGTCATAAGTGTGAGGACCAGTCAAAAGTGTGAGGACCTGTCAGAAATGACTTTTCAGCCCTCTGAGTAGTCCCTATACACATAGCCATGGCCACCCGGTCACATGACCAGCTAGCCACGCCCACCCAGTCACATGGCCTCCAAGCCACGCCCACACAATAAGTCACGCCCACAATGGTGTCCTTACCAATGTTAAAATCTGTTCACCTTACCCTATACGCATAGCCATGGCCACCCGGTCACATGACCAGCTAGCCACACCCACCCAGTCACATGACCAGCTAGCCACACCCACCCAGTCACATGACCAGCTAGCCACACCCACAAAATAAGCCACGCCCACAATGTCCCTCTTTACCAATGTTAAAATCTGGTCACCTTAGCTAGGGCAGCACTCGCATGCCCACAGATATGGCTCCGTGTGCCATCTGTGGCATGTATGCCATATGTTCGGCCCTATACCATTTCAAACAAATGGTTAACCAACATCTTCTTAAAATCTTCCAGTGTTGGAGCATTCACAACTTCTGGAGGCAAGTTGTTCCACTGATAAATTGTTCTCACTGTCAGGAAATTTCTCCTTAGTTCTAGGTTGCTTCTCTCCTTGATTAGTTTCCATCCATTGCTTCTTGTCCTGCCCTCAGGTGCTTTGGAGAATAGCTTGACTCCCTCTTCTCTGTGGCAGCCCCTGAGATATTGGAACACTGCTATCATGTCTCCCCTACTCCTTCTTTTCATTAAACTAGACAGACCTCATGTTTTAACAGCTGACAGGATTGTGGGATCTCTCCCCCATGAATCATCTGGATTCCTACCAGCTAGAGAAAACAAGATATGTGGGATGATGTGGGAATAGCAGAAATTGGAGAACAACTTTATAGATTCATCTTTTATCCTTTTCATGCCTGCTGATGAGAAGTCAGAATTTCCCAGCCTTAGCTGTGACCAATTTTCTCTCTCTTTAATATCCTACTGAAATTATAACCAAATGATGTTTGCGACTGATGTTGTATTTATTGTACACATAAGTCATAATCAGCGCAGGTTTAATAGTATGAACTTCTGTTTAGTGTAGTTTATAAGTTGATAACAGGCCGTGTTTAATATAAGCTAAAATTCAATTATAAGGCTAGCATACACGGGATATTTTCTAATGCATACACAGTTCAAAATGGGATGTTAGACATTAATCATCATTTGTGCAATATGGAGACAAGGAAAGTTCTGTTCAAGAAAAGTTCAGTAAAGATGTTAATTTTGAAGTACAAGAGCAGAATACAGGTAGACTTACAACAGATTGTTCTGTCCCCGTATCACGCACACACCCAACCAGCCAGCCGAGGGTTAAATAAACTCTTCAAACACACAATGTCAGTGATAAGGAACTTGGCAGCAACTCCGTGGCTGCCTGCCAAGAGCTTTTACTCCGATAACACAGACAAAAATACACACAGTTTGAATAGTCCAGTTTGTAATTAAATCCACGGCAAATAGGTGTTGTGTCCGAAGGTGCAAGTGCCTCGCCAGAGATTAGCTTTGTCCGTCACAGAGTCTGAATGGCCACCACACTCCCTTTTATAGCCTGTGGGGTGTGGTCCAGTGACTCAGCTTAATCTCTGGCAAGCCTCCTTTTCTGCTGCTCACGCTTGTTTCTCCGACGCTGGCCTGGGTCCAACCAAAATGTTTCTTCATCACTATCCGACGGCTCGGAAACACCTTCCCCTTCGGGAGACACCTGAGGCATTGCCAGAGAGGAGGGTCCTGGAGAGGGAGGCCTGGCCGTCTCCTCTCCTTCATGTTTGGAGCCTTCTTCCTCCGATAAGATAGGCTCGGAGGACGGAGCCACAACACAGACCATTTATAGTTACAACAGCACCAAAAAGTGATTTATGACCATTTTTCACTCTTATGACCATTGCAGCATCCCCGTGGTCACATGATGAAAATTCAGATGCTTGGCAACTGGCTCATATTTATGACGGGGCCATGCGATCACATTTTTGTGACCTTCTGACAAGCAAAGTCACTTAACAACTGGGTTACTAATCTAACAGGTGCAGTGATTCACTTAACAACTGTGGCAAGAAGAGTCATAAAATGGGACAAACATTTCACTTTAGCCACAGAAATGCCGGGCTCAATTGTGGTCTTAAATTGAGGATGGTAGACAATAGATATGTTTTGGATATGGTTTATCCTCTTTTAGTGTTATATGGGTACTTCATTAATAAACATATAATGATTATGCCTAGAGAGCAATTGGAGGGCTAGTCGTTCTGAATCCGATCTCATATTAAGAATTACCTAGTGGCGATAAGAGTAGAGAAGAGTAACTACTTTTCTACTCTTATTGCGTCATCAGATAATTGCCCAGCCGCCCTGTTTAGGGTGACCCGCTCTCTGCTCCATCAAGAGACGCGGGAAGACCCCTTGGAGGGTAGAGCTGAGGATTTTGTACAATATCTGTATGACAAAATTGCTCAGATTCGTGAACAGCTAGACTCTGACTGGATTGATCCAGAGGAGATGACAGGGGCAGGTCCTGAGAATATTATTTGGGAAGAGTTTGATCCTGTGACTCCCGAAAGCGTGGACAGGATACTGAACAGACTAAATGCGACCACATGTTTATTGGACCCGTGTCCATCCTGGTTGGTACTGGCCTCTCGGGAGGTGACGCGAGACTGGCTCCAGGAGATTATAAATGCTTCTTTGAGTGGGGGTATCTTTCCCACCGTCTTGAAAGAGGCGGTGGTGAGGCCCCTCCTCAAGAAGCCCTCCCTGGATCCAGCTGTATTAGCAAATTATCGTCCTGTCTCCAACCTTCGCTTTGTTGCAAAGGTTGTTGAGAGTGTGGTTGCACGACAACTGCCTCAGTACCTGGATGAATCGAATTATCTAGATCCATTCCAGTTGGGATTCAGGCCCGGGTACAGCACAGAGACAGCATTGGTCGCATTGGTTGATGATCTCTGGAGGGCTCGGGACAGGGGTTGCTCCTCTGTCCTGGTCCTACTAGACCTCTCAGCGGCTTTTGATACCATTGATCATGATATCATGCTGCACCGGTTGGAAGGGTTGGGGGTGGGGGGCACTGTTCTACAGTGGTTCTCCTCCTTTCTCTCTGACCGGTCGCAGTCTGTGTTGACAGGGGGGCAGAGGTCGACCCCGAGGCCCCTTATATGTGGGGTGCCACAAGGATCGGTCCTCTCGCCCCTTCTATTCAACATTTATGTGAAGCCTCTGGGTGAGATCATCCGTGGTTTTGGGGTGAAGTACCATCAGTACGCTGATGACACCCAGCTGTACATCTCCACCCCAGACCACCCCAATGATGCCCTCGAGTTTATGTCCCGGTGCCTGGAGGCCGTACGGATCTGGATGGGGAGGAACAAACTCAGACTCAACCCATCCAAGACCGAGTGGCTGTGGTTTCCGTCGTCCCGATATAGTCAGTTGGTGCCATCTCTGACTATTGGGGGCGAGTCGTTGGCCCCCACAGATGGGGTTCGCAACTTGGGCATCCTCCTGGACTCGCGGCTGTCTTTAGAAGAGCATATGACGGCCGTGGCCAGGAGGACTTTTTATCAGGTTCGCCTGATTCGCCAGTTGCATCCCTTTCTGGATCGGGACTCGTTGCGCACGGTCACTCACGCCCTTGTCACCTCACGCCTGGATTATTGTAATGCTCTCTACATGGGGCTCCCCTTGAGAAGCACCCGAAGGCTCCAACTGGTCCAGAATGCGGCCGCGCGGGTGGTAATGGGAGCAATGTGGCGCTCTCATGTAACCCCCCTCCTGCGCGAGCTGCACTGGCTCCCAGTGGTCTTCCGGGTGCGCTTCAAGGTTTTGGTTACTATCTTTAGAGCGCTCCATGGCTCAGGACCAGGGTACTTACGAGACCGCCTCCTGCCACCAATAGCCTCTCACCGACCAGTTCGCTCCCATAGAGAGGGACTCCTCAGGGTGCCGTCGGCCAAACAATGTCGACTGACGGCCCCCAGGGGGAGAGCCTTTTCTGTGGGGGCACCTACCATCTGGAACGGGCTTCCCCCGGAGTTACGAAACATCCAAGACTTACGCATATTCCGCCGTGCCCTGAAAACGTTTCTATTCCAACAAGCTGGTCTGGCCTAACTCTCCCTTTTAAATTGGCTTTTAAATTGGCTTTTAAATCAGGTTTTAGACCTCTTTTAGATAAATTTGGATGTTTTAATCTTTGAGCCAAATTACTTAATCTGTTTTTTAATAGTTTTTTAACTTCTATATGTATTTGTAATTTATTGTAGCTGTTCACCGCCCTGAGTCCTTCGGGAGTAGGGCAGTATACAAATATGAAAAATAAATAAATAAATAAATAAATTATCTGTAAGCATTTTAATTGCCATATTTTCATTGTGCTGAGCCAAACATCCTATTTTTTTTTTTTTAATTTGATTTATATGCTGCCCTTCTCCGGAGACTCAGGGCGGCTTACAATGCGTTAAGCAATAGCCTTCATACTTTTGTATATTTATACAAAGTCAGCTTATTGCCCCCACAAACTGGGTCCTCATTTAACCTACCTTAGAAAGGATGCAAGGCTGAGTCAACCTTGAGCCTGGCGAGATTCGAACCTGCAGTAATTGCAGGCAGCTTTTTCCAAAGAAATATCACTTAGAATTGTCAAAATTCAAATAATGCAACCATTTTGTGGGATTCTTAATCGTACTAATTGGGACCTCCCTGTAGAGATAATCCTCAATTTATGACCACGATTGAGCTCAAAATTTCTGTTGCTAAGCAAGACAGTTGTTAAGTGAGTTTTGCCCCATTTTATGACCTTTCTTGCCAGGGTTATTAAGCGAATCACTGCCGTTGTTAAGTTAGTAACCTGGTTGTTAAATGAATCTGGCTTCCCCATTGATTTTGCTTGTCAGAAGGTCACAAAAAGGGATCACATGATCCTGGGACACTGCAACCATCATAAACACGAATCAGTTGTCAAGCTTCAGAATTTTGATCACATGACTATGGGGGAATGCTGCAACAGTCATAAGTGTGAAAAATGGTCGTAAGTCCCTTTTTTCAGTGCCATTGTAATTTTGAACAGTCACTAAACAGTCACCTGTATATTATTTTCAAACGTGAATTGGAAACTGTTTCTGAAGGTTTTACCATGCTTTACTGAACAAGCAACTATGAATTTTCTTTACGTATCATACTAAGCAACAATGTTCTGCAAAGTACATTGGGCCTTTTGCACGTGCTCTTCTAAAATCCAAAGAAAGTACAATACAACCAGGCGTGGGCTGCTGGGGGTTCACAGGAGTTTGGGAGAACCTCTAGCTAAGATTCTGTGCAGTTCGGAGAACCCCAAAATCCCACTCCTGGCTGGCTCTGCCCACCCCATCCCGCCTCTCCCAGGAGTCCCCACGCGGGACTTTTTGGATGAGGGTAAATGCAGGGTGCATGCGGAGGCTCGGGGAAGGTGAAAAACGGGCCTACTGGAAGTTGAGGAAGGCTGGAAACGGGCCTGTTTCTGGTCTCCACAGGGCCTCTGGAGCCTGGGGAGGCCATTTTGGCCTGGCTTGATCCTACTGTTTCGGTTAAATTGAATTGATTTTAATTGGGTTGTTTTAAATTGTGGCCAAAAATATTTAATTATTTTTAAACTGTTTTTAAATTTTGTATGTTCTGTTTTTATTCTGGCTGTTCACCGCCCTGAGTCCCGCTGGAGAAGGGCGGTATACAAATTAAAACAAACAAACAAATAAATAAATAAATTTTCGCCCTCCCAGAGGCTCGAGAAAAGCCTCCGGAGCCTGGGGAGGGCAAAAACGCTCCCCCCACACTGTGGTGCAGGAGGCCAACCAGTCCACGCCTACCATGGCCATGCCCACAAGGACAAAGAACCCCTTGTTAAAATTTTTGAAGCCCACCCCTGAATACAACTGAACCCAACATCTGAAGCTACCCAAGTGTTTCCCTCAGCACAAGCTGCTAGCCCGCTGAGTGTCACCACAGAAAAGGCCTCACACATTTTAGAAATAAATAGAATTTATTCATGCTATTCTATTTGTTGCACTGTCCTTTCACCTTAGGAACGAATAAATCCTGAGGGTTGCAAAGATTTCACTACTAAAGATAGTTGTCTTTTTTAAAAAAAAAATAAATAAAATTATTGTGATTTCAGGGTTCTGAGAAAACCACATTTCCATGTGAAAAATGGCTGGCGAAATCTGAAGACGATGGGGAAATTATGAAGGAACTGGTTCCATCCAGAATTTTTACTGAAAAACTAATGAAAGATGGCACTCTGAAGCAGATTGATGAAGAAATTGATGACTCACTGGAAAGTAAGTCAACTTCCCAGTCTTAGATCAACTGTATTCTCAGCTATTATGAGATGCTCGTGATCACCTATAAAGCCCTACATGGCTTAGGCCTGGGGTATTTGGTGGACGATCTGCGGCCAGTGACTGCTCCCCAACGCCCTGTGCGTTCCCACAGGGAGAGCCTCCTTGGGGTACCGTCGGCCAGACAATGTCGGCTGGCGACCCCTAGGGAGCGGTGTTCTGTCCCCAACCACACGCACACACACCAACAGACGTTCAAGAGTTAAAGACCAAAGCAGCCGGCAAAATCCTTTTCCTTTTGATAACGGAATTTGCAACAACCTAGTGGCTGCCTGCCAAGAGTTTATTATTTACGAAGAGAAGAGATAACTTCTCCCCACTCCTGGTACATCAAAAGAAACAGCTCAATAATTACGGAGTCAATCAAGTCCAGAGATAATCCAGCAAAGTCTATAGCAAAAAGTCCGGCAATGCGGAATGGCGTGGAAGCTTTCAGCTTTGTTCGTCATAAGGTTTGACTGGCCACCACGCTCCCTTTTATACCCTGTGGGGTGTGGTCCAGTGACTCAGCCTAATCTCGGGCACGCCTTTTCTTCTGTTGCAAGCGCTTATCTAGGCAACGCTGGCGTGGGTCCAGCCAAGACTCATTACCCTCATCACTGTCCATCTGTGGCTGCATGGACGTGCTTGGCCCTGGCCTTATCTCTTGCCTTTTGGTGGACACCGGCGGCATTGCCAGAGAGGAGGGTCCTGGAGAGGGAGGCCTTGCCAACTCCTCTCCTTCACTCTTGGAGTCCTCTCCTGCCGATGACACAGGCTCAGATAACGGAGCCACAACAAGCGGGCCTTCTCTGTGGGCGCACCTACCCTGTGGAATCAGCTCCCTCTGGGCCTCCAGGTGGCCCCTGACCTTCACTCTTTCTGCCGTGACCTTAAAACATGGTTATTCCGCCTGGTCGGCTTGGACTGAAGGGGTTTTTAGAGGGGATTTTAATGGTTTTTATAGTTTTATTGGATTTTTTTTTTTAAAAAAAAATGAATTTTGTGTGTTTTATTGTTGTGAGCCGTCCTTTCTTATATGCCGCCCTATCTTTCGGAGATAGGGCAGCATATAAGACTAAATAATAAATAAATAAATAAGTATGCCAAGATCACGTGAAGCGTTAGTATGACTTTATAATGCCTTGGTAAGGCCACACTTGGAATACTGCATCCAGTTTTGGTCGCCACGATGTAAAAAAGATATTGAGACTCTAGAAAGAGTGCAGAGAAGAGCAACAAAGACGATGAGGGGACTAGAGGCTAAAACATATGAAGAACGGTTGCAGGAAATGGGTGTGTCTAGTTTAATGAAAAGAAAGATAGAGGCTGTGTGTGACATGATACCAATGTTCCAATATTTGAGGGGTTGATACAGAGAGGTCTGTGGTGGGGGAGGGTTTCAAGCTATTCTCCAAAGCACCCGAAGGCAGGACAAAAAACAATGGGGGATGGAAACTTACCAAGGAGAGAAGCAACCTAGAACTAAGAGAAATTCCCCGACAGTGAGAGCAATCGACCAGTGGAACAACTTGCCTCCAGAAATTGTGGGTGCTCCAATACTGGAGGTCTTTAAAAAGTGATCGGACAACCATTTGTCTGAAATTGTATATGGTTTCCTGTTTAAGTAGGGGGTTGGACTAGAAGACCTCCAAGGTCCCTTCCAACTCTGTTATTTTGTTACGCTTTATAAAGATGTAGACTAATTTTTCCATCAAAACCAATAGTATGACTCAGGTTTTTTTTTTTTACTACTGGTTCTGTGGGTGTGGCTTGGTGGGTGTGGCTTGATATGTATGGCAGGGGAAGGATACTGCAAAATCTCCATTCCCACCCCACTCCAGGGGAAGGATACTGCAAAATCCCCATTCCCTCCACACTCCTGGGAGAAGGATATTGCAAAATCTCCATTCCCATCCCATTCTGGGGCCAGCCCGAGGTGGTGTTTGCTGGTTCTCGGAACTACTCAAAATTTCCGCTACCGGTTCTCCAGAACCTGTCAGAATTTGCTGGATTTCACCCCTGGTATGACTCTTTGCTAGCAGTGATAAACTTGTGTTGTTGTTGTTTTCTGTTTGTTCTCCGTGGACAGCATTTCATCGCTGTATCCACAGAGAACCAAATTTGGCACATAATGGTATGCAAATCCTTCGCTCCCTAAAAATAGAAACCAAACCATAATGTGATTTGTATGTTCTTGGCTTAGAATGACCTATAAAGGAGATGGAAATAAACCATAGTTTTAGGGAGCAAATCACAATGTGCGAACGACTGGATGATTGCAGCTATGTGTGTGGTAGAAAAAGACACACATAAATTTGTTTGCAGCTTCCTGACTTATTCCTGGTTTATTCTGATACCCAACGTTTTTAACGGTATTATGAAGACGCATAGCAACAGCAGATTAAAAAAAGAAATAAGAATACAGATCAGAATTTGCGCGAATCTTTTTTTATTTGTCAGACTGAGTACTTTTATATGCAGGTGTGAGCTTTCAGTCAATGTTGACTCTTGGCAGCTCCCTAGACAAGTCCCTGCGGCTCTTCTACGAGGTTATTTAATAACTTACAGTTAAAACAAACTCTGTATTAACATGCTGTTAATGGGAACCCAGCCTTAAAGTGGAAGTATTGAGAAGAGATGCCTATTTCCTTTGAGGTTATTTATTTGATTATGAGTCATCTTTGAAGAGGTTCTCAACAGATATATAGATATATATATATTTGGTGGGCAAGGCAGGGGAAGGATACTGCAAAATCTCCATTCCCACCCCACTCCAGGGGAAGGATACTATAAAATCCCCATTCCCTCCCCACTCCTGGGGGAAGGATATTGCAAAATCTCCATTCCCACCCCACTCCAGGGAAAGGATCCTGCAAAATCCCCATTCCCTCCCCACTCTTGGGGGGAAGGATATTGCAAAATCTCCATTCCCACCCCACTCCAGGGGAAGGATCCTGCAAAATCCCCATTCCTTCCCCATTCCAGGGGAAGGATACTATAAAATCCCCATTCCCTCCCCACTCCTGGGGGGAGGATATTGCAAAATCTCCATTCCCACCCCACTCCAGGGAAAGGATCCTGCAAAATCCCCATTCCCTCCCAACTCTTGGGGGGAAGGATATTGCAAAATCTCCATTCCCACCCCACTCCAGGGGAAGGATCCTGCAAAATCCCCATTCCTTCCCCATTCCTGGGGGAAGGATATTGCAAAATCTCCATTCCCACCCCACTCTGGGACTAGCCAGAGGTGGTGTTTGCCGGTTCTCCGAACTGCTCAAAATTTCCACTACCAGTTCTCCAGAACCTGTCAGAACCTGCTGGATTTCACCCCTGGTTGAGGAGCAGAAAGAACAACTACCTGTTTATAAAAACGACAGCAACAAAAACAGCAACAAAAACACTTAGCTCATGTCAGCCACTCTCGTAGACTGCATTTTTTACTGCAGGGTGAAATGTAAAATGTGTTACTACTGGTTCTGTGGGCGTGGCTTGGTGGGTGGTGGTGGTAATGTGACTGGGTGGGCATGGCCAAGTTTTTTTTTTAACTTTTCAAAGCATGTTTTCTAATGCTTTGAAAAGCCTCCGTCGATCAGGCAACTCAGCTGGGATTGTCAGAGAGGCTTTTAAAAAAAATACCTCTCTGCCGATCAGGAAACTCAGCTGGGATCGTCAGAGACTTTTCAAAGCATTTTTTTTAACCACCTCTTCGGCCAAGAGGTTGCAGAAAAAAATGCTTTGAAAAGCCTCTGACGATCCCAGCTGAGCCGCGCGATCATCAGAGGCTTTTTTTAAAAAAACTTTTAAAAGCATTTTTTCGTCGGAAGAGGTGTAGGAAAAATGCTTTTAAAAAGTAAAAAAAAAAGCCTCTGATGATCGTGCGGCTCAGCTGGGCATGGTGGGGGGAGCACAGGGATTTTTGCTACTGGTTCTCCGAACCACCCACCACCATTGCTACCGGATCGGACGATCCGGTCCGAACTGGGAGCATTTCACCCCTGCTTTACTGTTTTATAAGGGGTCCTTGGTCTGTGAGCTTAGTTGTTTTCCTGCAAACATTTCATTATCAGTACTAGAAAGGAGGAGGGTTTGTGGGGAGGAGGAGGAGGACTGGAGGACTGTACTGTCCTTGGTGCTCTCTGAGCTCGGTTGTTTCCTTGCAGGCATTTCATTATCCAACTAGGTTACATCATCCGTACTAGAAGGGAGTGGGGTTTGGAGGAGGGTGAGGAGGACTGTGGGGTCCTTGGTGCTCTCTGAACTTGGTTGTTTTCTTGCAGACTAGGTAACATTATCAGTGCTTAGTTTGTTTACATAAAGTCCAATCTGTATGTATGTTAATATTCTTAGCACTAGTTGAGTAATGAAATATCTGCAAGAAAATAACCAAGCTTAGAGAGCACCAAGGACTCCACAGTTCAACCTTGAGCTACAATATTCCCTTTTATTGGTCCTTACTATGTCATTTTTATAAGAGAGTTTTAATGAATACACATAATTACCCAAGCTCTCGTCATTTCTTGTTCAGACTACTGTAATGCCCTCTACATGGGACTGCCCTTGGGGTGTACCGGAAGGCTCCAGCTGGTCCAGAATGAGGCTGCATGGGTTGTTATGGCATGGGCCCGGGTTATCTAAAGGACCACCTTCTGCCTGCCTCCCACCATCCTGTACGCTCACACAGGGCTGCCCTCCTCCGGGTGCCATCGACCAGGCAATGTCGGCTGGCAGCACCCAGGATGAGGGCGTTCTCTGTGGGCGCACCGACCCTCTGGAATGGGTTACCCACAGAGCTCCGGATGGCCCCCAACCTCTGCTCTTTCCGCTGAAGAGCTGAAAACATGGCTTTTCCAACAAATTTGCTGATCTGGTGGGTGGTTTTTAATTGGATGGATTTTAAATTGATTGCTTATGTAGTTATTTTTATTGCTTTCATTGTTTTAACTTCTGTAAGCCGCCCTGAGTTCCTCGGGAGAAGGGTGGCATATAAGTATAATTAAATAAATAATTAAATAAATAAATAAATAAATAAATAATCAAAGGGGGTTGGACAGATTCATGGACTGATGGCTGTACAAAATTCCCAAAGTCAAAAGCACCATAAAAACAAGTTGCTTAAGAGCAACGACAAAAAAATGACAGCATTCTGCTCGCCCAATACAGGCAACCCTGGACCTATGACCACAATTGAGCCCAAAATTTCCATCGCTAAGCAAGACAGTTGTTAAGTGCACCGTGGCCCATTTTAAGCCTCCTTTTTTTTTTTTTTTTTTTTGCCATGGATGTTAAGCAAATCATTGAAGTTGTTCTGAACTGAACGAAATGAACGGAAATGAACGGAAGAATCTTCTTGAATGAGAAGTGATTAAAAACAACAACAAGGAAGTCCGATGGCCTTTTGGAAAAGCACCGTTGCAGTATTTCCGCAACTTGCAATTGGTATTTTCCTTCCTTCCAGCATATTATGCAGGATATGATGAGCTCTTGCACGGAATGTATGAGAAAACATCCGATTAGAGACTTTCTCCATGTATTCCTTAGCCATCGTCTCTTTATTTTTAAATTTATTTATTAAATTTATTCACTAGGATTTATTGCCTAGGAACCCTAGGCAGCTTAGAACATCAAAATAAAACTCTCTCTCTCTCTCTAATTAATTGCAATAAAAATACAGATTATAACTAATTGGGAGGAAGGGAGTAGATTGTACGAGGGGTGCGGAAAAGGGAGCTGCAATCATTCTGTTTTACTATTTATTTATTTATTTATTCATTCATTTATTTATTTATTTATGTATTTATTTATTTATTAGTTTAATTTATATGCCGCCTTTCTCCGGAGACTCAGGGCGGCTTACAATACATTTTAAAAAAACTATTATAAAAACATTTAAAAATTAAAATATTAAAACCCATTCATACCATTTATGGTATGGGCTAGCTGGGCTGGCTTGAGCCAAATTTTAAATTTTAAATTGATTTTAAATTGGGTTGTTTTAATTTACGGCCAAATATGTAATTATTTTAATACTGTTTTTAAATTTTGTATGCTCTGTTTTTACCTTGGCTGTGCACCGCCCTGAGTCCTATTTGGAGAAGGGCGGTATAGAAATTAAATAAATAAAATAAATAAATTTATGGCCGGATCTCACAAGATCGCAACAGCAAGATCAACGGCCCCAAGCCTGCCGGAAAAGCCAGGTCTTCACCGCTTTTCGGAAGGCCAATAGGGTGGGGGTGGTCCAGACCTCAGGAGGTAACTGGTTCCAGAGAGCCGGGGCAGCCACAGAGAAGGTCCTCCCCTGCGGGCCCACCAGCCGGCATTGTTTAGCTGACGGGACCCGGAGGAGACCAACTCTGTGGGATCTTACTGGTCGCTGGGAGCTATGCGGCAGAAGGCGGTCGCGAAGATAACCTGGCCCTGAGCCATGTAGGGCTTTAAAGGTAATAACCAACACCTTGAATTGTGCCCGGAGACCAATAGGGAGCCAGTGCAGCTCGTGGAGAATTGGTGTAATGTGGGTGTATCTAGGTGCACCCATGACAGCTCGCGCGGCTGCATTCTGGACCAACTGTAGTCTCCGAACACTTTTCAAGGGTAGCCCCTTGAAATTGTACTTTAACCATATTAAACTTGGCTAGATATGATAAGATTAATGTTCATATGAATAGAATAGAATAGAATAGAATAGAATAGAATAGAATAGAATAGAATAGAATAGAATAGGAGTTGCAAGGGACCTTGGAGATCTTCTAGTCCAGCCCCCAGCTTAAGCAGCAGATGCTATACCATTTCAGACAAATGGCTGTCCAGTCTCTTCTTAAAAACCCCAATGTTGGAGCATTCACAGCTTCTGGAGGCAAGTTGTTCCACTGATTAATTGTTCTCACTGTCAGGAAATTTCTCCTTAGCTCTAGGCTGAATCTCTCTTTGGTTAGCTTCCACCCATTGCTTCTTGTCCTACCCTCAGGTGCTTTGGAAAATAGCTTTTCTCCCTCTTCTTTGTGGCAGCCCCTGAGATATTGGAATGCCTGGAGTTGTTGTTTTTTCCCCCTGATCCTTTCCTCCCTCCCTCTCTTGCTTAGTTTTGAGCCTTTTAATATCTTTTCACCCTTCTCCAGTCTATTCGTACAAAGTCTCTGTTTTCACGGGTGATATTTACGGCGCTGGAACAGATGCAAATGTGTTCCTAACCATCTACGGAGACTTGGGCGACACCGGTGAGAGAAAACTAAGGAAGTCTGAAACAAATACTAACAAGTTTGAAAGAGGACAGGTACTGGGGAAACGGTCTTCTTTTCCTGGCTGCAGTGCTGGTTTCCAAACAGTGTCATTAATTCCTGCATTTTACATCTCACTTTTCTTTCAGGATTTTTAAGTGTCAGGGTAGTGATTTAAGAGCTGACCAGCTGCTATGATGATGCAGTGATGTAATGACGGGAATGAGTCAGCAAGGTTTTTGGCTGTTATCCCTTTAAGAGCCTGTATAATAATAATAATATAATCTTGCCGTGTGTTCTTCCCTGCTGTAATTTACTGATTGTTTGACTTCTGCCTATAGTACTTTTTTTTTTTTAATTTGATTTATATGCCGCCCTTCTCCGGAGATTCAGGGCGGCTTACAATGCGTTAAGCAATAGCCTTCATTCTTTTGTATATTTTATACAAAGTCAGCTTATTGCCCCCACAAACTGGGTCCTCATTTCACCTACCTTAGAAAGGATGGAAGGCTGAGTCAACCTTGAGCCTTGGAGAGATTCGAACCAGCAGAAATTGCAGGCAGCTGTGTTAATAACAGGGTGCATTAAACCACTGTACCATCAAGGCTCTACATACATCAAGTACATGTATGTATAATATATATTCTCTTGTAGATAAAAACCACTATTTATTACAAACCTCTGTTTGCTGTTATTGCTCCTGGGTTGTCTCACATAGTAAAGCTGTACTCACTCTGACATTAAGGTATCCTATGTAGAATTCCCTCCTCCAGGTTAAACAACCACCTGAGGGGTGAAGGTTGTGCTTAAGGGACTTTGAATGGTCCAAAGTCACCCAGTAAGTTTCCATTGCTGATGGTGGATTTGAACCCAAGTCTCCCTGAGAGGAGAAATGCCCAATCTTCTTTCAACGTAGGTTTCGCCCACGTTGAACCTGGGCGAAAGCCCCCCTGGTCACGCCCGTAAGATGGTCTTCCAAAGACAGCCGGGAATCCAGGAGGACACCTAAGTTGCAGGCCCTCTCGACGGGAGGAAGCACTCCCCCCCCCATTGAAAGTGATGGGACTTCTAGAACACGAGACGCTGGCATCCATAGCCACTCAGTCTTGGAGGGGTTGAGTCTTAGCCTGTTCCTACCCACCCAGGCCCGTACCACCTCCAGGCAGCGGGACATCATGGAAAGGGCATCCCTGGGGTGGAGATATATAACTGAGTATCATCAGCATATTGATGATACTGTCAGGTTTCAATGTCATCTCAAATAAATTGCACTCCCAAACAATTAATCTTTGCTGAAGTATTCCATTTATTGAGTACGACAGATCTGGCCCTGACTTCGTTGTAGCTGATACTAACCCTCTGACCCCCAAACCCTTCCCTTTCCGTTCCCCAATTCTCATCTTCTCATTGGCCATCTTCCAAGTCAGTCTCCCCAGCTTCTGACCTCAACCCACAGGAATGTCCCCCCCCATCCCATCTCCTAGGGGATATTATCTACAGAGAAAATAAATAGGTGAAAAGTCAAGCCTCGTCTCCTCCTTTTTATGGCAGCATCAGAATGCTGACAGATACCTCACCCCGAAACCACGAATGATCTCACCCAGCGGCTTCATATAGATGTTAAAGAGTAGGGGGGAGAGAACCGACCCCTGAGGCACCCCACAGGTTAGGGGACTCGGGGTGGACTTCTGCCCCCCCACCCATACAAACTGTGAACGACCCGAGAGGTAGGAGGAGAACCACTGTAAAACAGTGCCTCCTACCCACAACCCCCAAGTCGTTGCAGTAAGCTACTATGGTCGATGGTATCGAAAGCCGCTGAGAGGTCAAGTAGGACCAGGATGGAGGAACAACCTCCATCCCGGGCCCGCCAGAGATCCTTCAGCAGAGCGACCAATGCCATTTCCGTGCTGAATAAACAGAACTCCGAGGTAAGAATTAGTTCCTCAAATAATTGGTTTATTGGATATATCATATTGGCATAAACTGGTGAAAACCGACTCTGAATATTCCTGCGGTTTTCACCTAATTAAAAGTAAAAGTTCCTCCCTTTTCCCTAGCAGTCAGTCACACGGTCCAATCAAGGTCCTATCCAGTTGTCAGGCGACATTGCTCCTCCTCTCCCCGGCCACCTGTGGGAATGTCCTTGGTTCCCAGGAGAAAGTATTTTGTTTCGACTACAAGCCCTCTCTATCTCTATTCCCCTCTCCCTATCCCTCAGCTCCGGTGTGGCAACACCGAAGCCTCAAAATGGCCTCCGTCAGGTCAGCATCAGGGTTGACAAGAGGGTTGGGCTAGAAGACCTCCAAGCTCCCTTCCAACTCTGTCATTCTGTTTGTATAGCTAATGCTCTTTTAAAGACCAACCAAGAATTTCTCTTCCATCTCCCACAGGAAGACATCTTCACAATGGAAGCTGTCGACCTTGGAACCATCTGTAAAATCAAGATACGTCACGACAACACTCTGCCAAGGCCAGATTGGTACTTGGAGAAAGTTGAGGTCCTGAACGATGCCACCGACAGTGTCTACCTATTTGAGTGTGAACGTTGGCTGTCAAGGAAAAAGGAAGATCTGAGCATTGAGCGAATCCTTTGGGAAAAAGTAAACCTTGATATTAAAAGGCTTTCTACCTTTCCTAAATTTTAGAGGGAGAGAAGAACACAATTTTTTTCCAGAGAGTGAAAGGTAGATTAAAAGAGAGATGGATTGTCACAAAGAGGAGGGGGGAGGGGTCAACTTATTTTCCAAAGCACCTGAAGGCAGGACAAGAAATAATGGTTGGAAACTAATCAAGGAGAAAAGCAACCTGGAATTAAGGAGAAACTTCCTAACAGTGAGAACAATTAACCAGTGGAACAACTTGCCTTCAGAAGTTGTGAGTGCTTCACCACTGGAGGTTTTTAAGAAGAGACAGGATAGTCACTTGTCTGAAGTGGTATAGGGTCTCCTGCTTGAGCAGGGGGTTGGACTAGAACAGAGGTCGGCAACCTTAAACCCTCAAAGAACCACAAAAGTCCTAACCAGAAGCCCCCCGTTCAATTCTGGAGCTGACCGGAAGTCCTCCTAGTGCGGTGTCTCCTCCAGTGTGGTGTCCTTTTTCCTCTACCTGTCCTAACCAAAAGTCCTATCAATTGTGGAGCCAACCGGAAATTTCCGCCCCTTGCCATAGAGTCTCCTCCTGGCACGCCATGCTTCCCCCCATCCCAACTGGAAACTCCTCTCAAAATTGTGATGCCGACCAGCAACAGGGAGCTGCAGCAGAGGGATGAAAGAGCCACATGTGGCTCCAGAGCTGCAGATTACCGACCTCTGGACTAGAAGAACTCAAAGATCCCTTCCATGTCTATTTTGATTGATTGAAGAGTTCTTAGAAAATGAAGATAAATTGGGTGCGTTAAGCTGTGGGAAAGCTTCAATACTTAATAAATGATTATAAAGTATTGGAGAGAATACAGAATAACAGAGTTGGAAGGGACCTTGGAGCTCTTCTAGTCCTACACCCTACTCAAGCAGGAGACCCTGTACCAGTGTTGGCAAACCTTTTCGGCATCAAGTGCTGAAACGGGAATGCGAGCACATGCGCGGGGGAGCACCGGAAATCAGAAGAGCACCTCTCAGGCGCCTACCTGCAGGAGCACCGGATACCGGAAGAGCAATTCCTCGGTGTGCATGTGTGCACCAGGAAGCTGAGGTTCCGCATTTCCGGGGCACACATGGATGCCGGTCACCTGGTCTTCCGGTTTCTGGTGAGCATGTGCATCGAAGATCAGCTAGCCGGCACACATGTGCGTGCTGAAACCCAGAAGAGCAACAGGCGACGGTTGGCATGTCCAGAGAGATGGCTCTGCGTTCCACTTCCGGCACGCGTGCCATAGGTTCACCATCATGGCCCTATAACCATTTCAGTCAAAAAAGGAGGACCTAAGCAGTGAGCGAATCTTTTGGGAAAAAGCAAATCTTGATATTAAAAGGATTTTCGGCTTTCCTAAATTTTAGAGGGAGAGAAGAAACACATTTTTTTCCCAGAGAGTCAAAGGTAGATTAAAAGAGAGATGAGCATTCATGGTGGAATCATTTACACAATATACTATGGTAAGCTATGGTAATCAGCTGTAAGTGTGTGGTTAGAATTTGTTGTGGCCCGTCGGCTGCCAGCAGAGCTAGCAGACGAATCAGACGAGGAGGAGGTTGAGGGAGAGCCTGGGAGAGCCAACTACGGAGCCTTTGGAAGGGTTAGTTAGTTAGTTTACTTTATTGTC
This sequence comes from Arizona elegans, assembly GCA_022577455.1. Classification (NCBI taxonomy): domain Eukaryota; kingdom Metazoa; phylum Chordata; class Lepidosauria; order Squamata; family Colubridae; genus Arizona; species Arizona elegans. The sequence goes on from JAKOOJ010000050.1 coordinate 2,976,556, forward strand.
ACTGCACCTCGTACAATGAAATTAAATGCCATCTTCAGTGTCCATCATACATAAGACAGAATCAGTCATTGCATTAAGTGGGGATAGCTTGTTGTGTGAACACAGCAACTACACTTCTTAGCCAGGATTTAGGATTTAGAATAATATGCAAACTCAGTCAATATGTAGCCAGGTAGCAGGGGTGAAATGCTCCCGGTTTGGATTGGCTTGGGCGAGTAGGTAGCGATGGTGCTGGGCAGTTCGGAGAACCGGTAGCAAAAATCCCGGCCCCTGCCCCCCATGCCCAGCTGAGCCGCGCGATCTTCAGAGTCTTTTTTTAAAAAATGGCACTGACGAGCTCAGCTGAGTTGCCTGCTAACTGGTAGCAAAAGTCCCTCTCCCCCCTCCACCCCGCAGCCTCCAGCTTGCTTACCTTAGCTGCAGGTCACAACGCCTGCCTTGCTTCGCTTCCTGTAATACCTGCAATCCATTGCATCAGCAAGCAACTGAATCACCCTGCCTGCAATCAAGCTCATCGGTGAGCAGCTCATTCTGCCTGCTTGCCTTCCGGCCTAGACTTGTGGACTTCAACTCCCAGCAAAGCTGGTTGAGGAATTCTGGGAGTTGAAGTCTTAAAGTTGCCAAGGTTGGAGACCCCTGCTCTATTGGGTAAGTTTTTTCCCCTTTGGGAGCTTTAAAAAAAATAGTTAATTGGGGTTTTTTTTTAGTTGTTCTTTTTTTAGACCTAGCCATTTAAAGTTTAGGAAGTTTTAAATTTAGCTGCTTTTATATAAAAATAAATTAAAATTAAAATAAAATAATATTTGTGCAGCTTTCTGAGATTTAGTGTGCTTCACTCTAACTACATAAACACACAAAATCTCACAAAGCTGTATATGGAATTTTGTGTGTGTAAAGTGTGAAAGTTGGTTTTTTGGGCTTTTTGTGGCTGTGTGAGGTTCCTGCTTGTTGCAGGGGCCATTCTGGGTCTAGCACAGCTGCTTTTACATTGTGGGTGAGCCAGTTGTGTTGTGTTGTGTTTTGTAGGGCAAAGAAGTGACATTGACTTGGCCACGCCCACCCAGTCACCTTACCACCAAACCACGCCCACTAATTAAGCCATGCCCACAGAACCAGCAGCAAAAAAATTTAGATTTCACCCCTGCCAGGTAGCACAACTGGACAAAAAATCTATGAAATATTGCAGTACAGGTAGTCTTCGACTTATGATCACCACTGGGACGGATGTTTATTTTGCTAAGAGAGACATTTTTAAACATTTTACGACCTTTCTTGCCATAGTTGTTAAGTGAATCGCTGCAGATGTTAAACTAGTAACATGGTTGTTAAGTGAATCTGGCTTCCCCATTGACTTTACTTCTCCGAAGGTCGCAATGGGACACTCCAACTGTCCTAAGTATGAGTCAGTTGCCAAGTGATTGAATTTTGATCACATGACCATGGGGATGCTGCAACGGTCATAAATCACCTTTTTTCAGTGCCATTGTAACTTCAAAAGGTTATTAAATGAACTGTTACAAATCGAGGACTATCTGGCTTTAGAAGCTTCAGGAGATTCACAGAAGTACCAATCTTGAAGTTTTCTTGGTTCTGATCAACAAGTTGGAGCTATTTTGTTATAACTCAGAGCCAGGGAATTTTATCTTCTTATTTTTGGCAATTAATCTCAACATCTGTTAAAAATAATCTTTGAAGGACCCTTTCTTGTCTGGTAAAAATACAGCTGCAGCTAAATTCTGGGTTTCTGATGCAAGCAGGCTTGCAATAGAGAAAAACATATGGGAAGTCAGATATTTCGCAAACGATGTACTTTTGACTCTCTTGAAAAATTGTATTTTTATCTTCAGCCTATCAGTCCTTCAGTGGGGTCCCAGGGAAAATGAAATTTAAGACATGGCGCTTTTGATGGAGCACTTGAGTTTCCGGAATGGAAGGAGAAGCCGTTCTGGTTTGGAAAAGCAAGTTTATATCAAAAATCAAAGTCACCTTCTTGGATATAATTAAGGTTGAAAAGAGAGAAGAAAATAATGTTCCTTAAAGGCATTTCCGCCCCCCCCCCTTTTTTTTTTGAAGTGGAGGGGAGTGGAGACAACTTGAGGCCTATCAACATCAAGAGTGCATGTTGTAGTATGTGCCAAATTTGATGTTTGTTTGTTTATTTATTTTAAACTTTATTGGGGGGTAGGGGGAAACAGGGAGATAATAGCATATGTCAAGCAAAAAGCCAGCTTCAGTTTAACAGAATAACAGAGTTAGAAGCAGGTGTGGGATTCAGCCGGTTTGGTAGCTCCGATGATCAGCTGAGAGTGAATCAGTTTGCTCCGATGATCAGCTGGGCCCGCCCACCCGCTCCTGAGCTATACCGACCTATATTTCCTTTGTTTGAAGCCCAGCTGATCGGCGCGGCAGAGCGGATTGCTGCAGCTCAGCTGTTTTTACTCACTGGGGCTGCAGTAGAAAGTATGTTTTGGTGCTGTTTACAAGCCCACTGCACGTGCAAAGCACGTGGTCAGCGAACCGGTTGTTACACCAATTGAATCCCACCACTGGTTAGAAGGGACCTTGGAGGTCTTGTAGTCCAACCCCCTGCTTAAGTAGGAGACCGTACACCCGTGATGGCGAACCTATGGCACGCGTGCCACCAGTGGCACGTAGAGCCATATCTGTGGGCACGCGAGAGTTGCCCTAGCTCAGCTCCAGTGCGCCAGCTGATTTTCTAGCCTTCCGGGCCCAACGGAAGTTGGGAAATGGGCCATTTCCAGCCTCCGGGGATGGTGGGGAAAGACTGTTTTCGCCCTCCCCAGGCTCCAAGAAAGGCCCTGGAGCCTGGGGAGGGCAAAAAATGGGCCTACCGGGCCCACCGTGCCATTGCATGCCAAAAGCAGGGGGTGTGCAGGAGTCACGTGTTCATGCGGAACACATTGAATTATGGGTGGGGCACGCATGCACACGACCCCCTGCACTCCCCCCGCTTTTGGCGCATGACGGCAACAAGGTTAGCCATCGCTGCTCTACACCATGGCAGACAAGGAGCTGTCCTCTCTTCTTAAAAGCCTTCAATGATGGAGCACCCGCAATTTCTGGAGGCAAGCAGTTCCACTGAATGATTGTTTTAACTGCCAGGAAATTTCTCCTTAGTTCTAGGCTGCTTCTTTTATTTATTTTATTTATTTATTTTTATATGCCGCCCTTCTCCGGAGACTCAGGGCAGCTTACAATGCGTTAAGCAATAGCCTTCATACTTTTGCATATTTTATACAAAGTCAGCTTATTGCCCCCACAAACTGGGTCCTCGTTTTACCCACCTTAGAAAGGATGGAAGGCTGAGTCAACCTTGAGCCTGGTGAGAATTGAACTCGCAGTAATTGCAGGCAGCTGGATGTTAAATGCTGCCTTAGTAGGAGGCATTAGCCTCCTACGCCAAGAGGCCTGTTCTCCTCTTGGTTAGTTTCCATCCATTGTGTCTTGCCTTGCCTTCTGATTTGCTTTGGAAAATAGGCTTCTACATGGGCCTTAGAAAATAAAATTATTGGCTGGCTGCAGCCCTATGCTTATATCTGCAACTGTGTCCATATTAGTTCTACCCATCTGTTCGTTGGCTCAAAAACTGAGCTACTAAAATTAGAAGCAACCTGGAATTAAGGAGAAACTTCCTAACAGTTAGGACAATTAACCAATGGAACAGCTTGCCTTCAGAAGTTGTGGGTGCTTCATCACTGGAGCTTTTTAAGAAGAGACTTCATTGTTAAGTTAAAGGTTAATTGTCCTCCCTGTTAGGAAGTTTCTCCTTAATTCCAAGTTGCTTCTCTCCTTGATTAGTTTCCATCCATTGCTTCTTGTCCTGCCTTCAAGTGCTTTGGAAATTGGCCCCCTCCTCTTTGTGGCAGCCCCTCAAATACTCAAATGCTGGAATACTGCTATCATGTCTCCCCAAATCCTTATTTTCTCTAGACTAGCCAAATCCTGCAACTATTCTGGTGAAGCTTAATTAACTTCCTCCCCTTTTAAAGGCAATGAATAATAGCAACTCAGTAAGCCAGTTCCCACTGGATTCTTCTCAGATACTGGTATTAAATACAACACCACCTGACTGGTCTCTGAAGTCTTCCCATTTGCCCCTATGTTAATATACACGTGTTTCCCTGTTAATGTGCAATTAAAACATTACTTTGCCTTATAAAATAAATCCTTGCAAATCGACTCATTTTTCTCAACTGCCATACAGGGGTTTCCCGGGCAAAAGGCTGAATGTTGCCTATTAATTTTGAGCCTGTTAATTAATCCACATATTGTATTTTGCATTCCAGTTAGCTCTTCTTCTTTTTTTTTTTTCTTTTTCCCCTGGTTGGGGATTCCAAAAGCTTGTTTTTTCACCCCTGCATGTGATGGGAAGGATTTGGAAACAGGACATTTGTCACAGAATGGATGGAGTCGTGGAGAGACAGGAAACAGGACATTTTTCACGGAAGAAAGATTTAAGATTGCAGGAGGAGGCCGAGCAGCAAAGCTGCAGAGAGACTGTGTCTGGTTAGAGAGTGGGGCTAAAATGCTGGTTTTAATTTTGTTTTATGTTGAACTGTGAACCACCTGGAGCTGAACCGGGTGGAATCGGGTGGTATATCAGTGATTAAATTTATTAAGGGTAGTGCCCAAAATCACTAGTTTGAATAGAAAGGTAAGGTATTGGTCAGGGGCCTGCAACCTTAAACAGTCAAAGAGCCATTTTCCCACAGAAAAGAAAACACCAGGAGCCACAAAACCTGGGTGGGTGTGGCCAACTCGACGTCACTCACTTCTACCAGTCACATGACAACCCCCTAGCCACACCTTCCTAGCCGGTCATTAGGGCAGAGAACCAGTTGTTAAGAACCACAAAACACTTTTGACATCTCTCTCACCCTCCCTTCCCCCTCTGTCCCCACCTCTCTTCTGTATCTCTCTGTCTCTGCCCCGGCCACTTCTCCATTACCCGCCGTCGCCGTTACCTTCTCAGGCCAGGTGAGAAGTGACTGGGAGGGGAGGGCGAGGGCCGGGGCCAGCCAGTGGTGGGATCACCCTACGTAGCCACAACAGACTGCCCGAAGAGCCACATGCGGCTCCAGAGCCACAGATTGCTGACACCTGGTCTTGGTCAATCAGGTGCTCGAACAAATAGAAAGTACCTAGTTGTAACATTTGGAATTAGAATATAGAACTTGTAGACTTTCTTTTCCTTTGAAGATGTTTTGCTGCTCATCCACTTCTGCGGCTTCTTGGATGAGAAGCGAAACATTTTTAGAGAAAAACAAGAAAGTCCACTTGCCTCTTGAAAAAGCACCTTTGGGACAACCGTGGTCCAGATGACCGAGAATCTCCATAGGCATAGAAAATATGATAACAGAGTTGGGAGTGACCTTGGTAGTCTTCTAATCCAACCTCCTGCTCAAATAGGAAACCCTATACCATTTCAGACAAATGGTTGTTCAGTCTCTTTTTGAAAGCCTCCAGAGATGGAGCACCCATCACAACTTCTGAATTCAAGCTGTTCCATTGGTTGATGGTTCTCACCTTTAGGAAATTTCTCCTTAGTTCTAAGTTGCTTCTCTCCTTGATTAGTTTCCACCCATTGCTTCTTGTCCTATCTTGAGGTGCTTTGGAGAATAGCTTGACTCTCTTCTTCTTTGTGGCAGCCCCTGAGATATTGGAACACTGCTATCATGTCTCTCCTAATCCTTCTTTTCATTAAATATTCTTTTCATTAAACATAAAATTGTTTAAGGTCACTTTGTAAGCCTGTGGCCAAACGAGATTTTGAAAAAGAAATTCCTTCCAGTCCCAAAAAATAAATTCAGCAATAAAATATTCTTCGGAGGTGGGAAATATCTCCTGATTCAGGAAGGAAACAGGGGCAAGTATTGGTGTTCCTTCATGTATTTGTGCTGTCTTATTAGAACTATGATCCTGGCTGCCTGAGCGTAGGAAGCGCATCCCTGAACCAAGACAACAACGCCAATCTAAAGGACAAGAAGACCAACAGCTCTGCACTCGATGGGTCACGTAAGAAAGTAATACTGTGTGGAGAAAGCAGGATATAAGATCGTTCCAGGCTTGTACCCAGATTCAGCAAAACCACTCTATTCAGGAGTGGGCTTCAAAACTTTTAGCAAGGGGTTCCCTACCCGATTGCTGGGTGGGTGTGGCCATGGTGGGTGTGGTCTAGTCGGCCTCCTGCACCATGGCGGGCAGGGTGGTGGTTTTCCCTCTCATGCTCCGGAGGCTTTTCTCGAGCCTCCGGGAGGGTGAAAATGGCCTCCTCAGGCTCCGGAGGCCCTCTGGAGGCCAGAAACGAGCCTGTTTCCGGCCTTCCTGAACTTCTGGTAGGCCCGTTTTCGCCCTCCCTGAGCCTCCACGCGCACCCTGCACTTACCTGTATGCAAAACAGGACACGTGGGGACTCCTGGGAGGGGTGGGGTGGGTGGGGCATGGGACACCTCACTGTGGGACAAGAGTTACACTTAATATAGAAGAAATTGTGGAATAGAATCATTAAAGAAAGGATGCAAAAGGAGCGACAAAATGAAACATGAATGACAAAAATTAAAATATTATTAAAATTTATTTTAAGTAATTACATTTAACAATTAAATTTACATAATTTACAATTACAATTTACAATTAAATAACATTGTTAAATTGTTCGGTGGAGAGTTGTCCCGCAGCCAGTTGACCGTAGCTAGTTGTCTCGTGGTGAGTTGGCCATGGCAAATTGTCCCATTCTGATTTTAGTTAGCTTCATGCTATGCTAAACATGATTGGGGAGGACAAAGTCCCAGTAAATGCCAGAGGAACAAAACATGGGAAAGTCATACAGATAACAATATGGGGGCAGAACTGCGGTTTTCTGCCATTTTTGTTTGTTTCCTATGTTGGGATCAATCCTAACTGGAAGCTTTCAAGAAGAGACTGGGCTGCCGTCTGTCAAAAATGGTGTAGGGTTTCCTGCTTGTAGGGCAGGGGGTTGGACTAGAAGCCTCCAAGGTCCCTTCCAACTCTGTTACTCTTATTCTATAGCTTTTGTCTGTGCTTTAACCAGAGAACGGAAGGAAGCCATGCTACTGCAATGCTCTCTACATGGGGGTCTCTACATGGGGCTCCCCCTGGGGTGCACCTGGAGGCTCCAGCTGGTCCAGAATGCGGCCGCGCGGGGGATTATGGGAGCAATGGGGCGCTCCCATGTGACACCTCTCCTGCGCGAGCTGCACTGGCTCCCGGTGGTCTTCCAGATGCGCTTCAAGGTGTTGGTGACCACCTTTAAAACACTCCATGGCTTAGGGCCGGGGTATCTACGAGACCACCTTCTGCCACCAATAGCCTCCCACCGGCCAGTACGCTCACACAGAGAGGGCCTCCTCAGGGTGCCATCCGCCAGACAATGTCAGCTGGCGACCCCCAGGGGGAGGGCCTTCTTGTAGCGGTGCCTGCCCTCTGGAACAACCTCCCCCCAGAGATATGCACAATACCAGACCTCCGGACTTTTCGTCGGGCCCTGAAAACTTATTTATTTCACCTAGCTGGGCTGGCTTGATCCCACTGTTTCAGTTAAATTGAATTGATTTTAATTGGTTGTTTTAAATTGTGGCCAAAAATATTTAATTATTTTTTAAACTGTGTTTAAATTTTGTATGTTCTGTTTTTATTCTGGCTGTTCACCGCCCTGAATCCTGCTGGAGAAGGGCAGTATACAAATTAAAACAAACAAACAAACAAATAAATAAATAAATAAATAAATAAATAAATACTAGCTTCCAGCAATTGTGGCTGCCAGAAGGTGCGCCAATGGTCTCGTACAGGTAGTCCTCGACTTACAACCACAATTGAGCCCAACATTTCCATTGCTAAGCAAGACAGTGGTTAAGTGAGCTCTGTCCCATTTTACGACCTTTCTCGCCACCGTGATTAAGTGAATCGCAGCAGTCCCTACGTTAGTAACATGGTTGTTAAGTGAATCTGGCTTCCCCATTGACTTTGCTCATGAAAAAGTCACCAGAGGGGATCCCGTGACCCTGCAACCATCATAAAATATGAACCAGTTGCCAATTTTTTGATCACGTGACCACAGGGATGCTGCAACGGTCGTAAGTGTGAAAAACGGTCCTCAGTCACTTTTGTCAGTGCTGTTGTAACTTGAAATGGGTCGCTCAATGAATGGTTGTAAGTTGAGGACTACCTCTACAACCTCGGGGCCTAACGTCCTTTGCCCTAGTGTTAACTAGAGAGCAGGAATTAAAATGGAGACCTTGGTAAAATCTGTATCAATCTCATTTGCCTGATGTGACTGCCTTTCTTTTCAGTCATTCCTTACCACATCCTCCTGATTACTGGGAAAGAACACGACTCAGGCACCAGCAGCCGAGTTTTCATAATCATCATAGGTCCTCAGGAAAACTCTACCGGCCACATGTGGCTCGATCTCCCCGAAGGAAAGACCCAATTTGCGGAGTCTTCTGTGGAGAAATTCTCTGTTATGGGAGTAGACGTTGGCGAAGTCAGAAAAATTGAGGTATGCCGTAGGACTGACAAGTGAGGTCAGAAAGAGTGATCAGTTAATTCCTTAAACTCAACTTTGCTTAAAAAGAGACGAAGAAATTACAGGCCTCCAGACATTGTGGGTGCTCTATCACTGGAGGTTTTTTTTTTTAAGTGAGTTTTTTTTTTTGTTTCATTATTTGGTCGAGCAAGGGACACAGTGGGTAGCAGTGGTGGGATTCAGCCAGTTCAGGCCGATTCGGGCGAACCAGTAGATAAATTGCTGGCTGGCCCCTCCCCTCGCCTTCCAGGAGTCTCCACGCACCCCATTTTGGCTCCCAGTAAGTGCAGGGAGGCCTACTAGGCCCAAAACGGGGCACGGGGTGTGTGGTGTGGGGTCCACCCGCAGCTCGTTTTTGCTCCCAGGAGGCTGCAGAGAGGCCTACTAGGCCTATAATGGGGCACGGGGGGGGCAGTGCATCCCCCCCCACGGCCTGTTTTTGCTTCCGGGGGGTGTGCAGGAGGCCGAGTGCTGCCTGTCACACCCCCTGGCCACGCCCACCATGGCTACGCGCACCCAGCCAGTCATTAGGGCAGAGAACCGGTTGTTAAATTATTTGAATCCCACCACTGGTGGATAGGATATTGGTGCTGTGCAGGGGTGAAATCCAGCAGGTTCTGACAGGTTCTGACAGGTTCTGGAGAACCGGTAGTGGAAATTTTGAGCAGTTCGGAGAACTGGTAGTGGAAATTTTGAGTAGTTTGGAGAACTACTCAAAAGAGCCTTGGTAGTACAGTGGTCTAAAGCACCCTGTTATTAAGAACAGCTGCCTGCAATTACTGCAGGTTCGAATCTCGCCAAGGCTCAAGGTTGACTCAGCCTTCCATCCTTTCTAAGGTAGGTAAATTGAGGACCCAGTTGTGGGGGCAATAAGCTAACTTTGTATAAATATACAAAAGAATGAAGGCTATTGCTTAGCGCATTGTAAGCCGCCCTGAGTCTCCAGAGAAAGGTGGCATATAAATCAAATTAAAACAAAAAACAAAAACTGGCAAATACCACCTCTGGCTGGCCCCAGAGTGGGGAGGGAATGGAGATTTTGCAATATCCTTCCCCCAGGAATGGGGAGGGAATGGGGATTTTGCAGTATACTTCCCCTGGAGTGGGATGGGAATGGAGATTTTACAGTATCCCTCCCCTGCCATGCCCACCAAGCCACGCCCACCAAGCCATGCCACGCCCACAGAACCGGCAGTAAAAAAAAATGGATTTCACCACTGGTGCTGTGGTATTACTAGAAGAGGCAGGATGGTCTTTGGGAAGTTTGGGTTTTTAGAGAAGATTCTAGAAAAAAATAATCAAGCAACAGAACTGCGAACACCTAGAAACAAGCAAAACTACAACTAGAAGCCAACACGGATTTGTCAAAAACAGATGGTGCCAGAGTAAGCTGTAAAGTGACTAAATGAATGGATCAGGGATATGGTGTGGACACTTGGACTTCAGTAAGGCATTCGATAAAGTAGACCACAGCCTACTTCTTGGTAAGACAGAAAAAATGTGGGATAGAGAGCATCACCATCAGATGGATTCGTAACTGGCTGACCAACCACACTGAGCATACAGGCATTAACCGGACTACATCTACATGAAGGAAAATAAACAATGGGGTACCCCAATGTTTTGCCTTAGACCCAGTACTCTTCAACATCTTCATCAATGATTTGGATGAAGGGATAGATGGGGAACTCACCAAATTTGCAGATGACACCAAGATGGCAGGAATAGCCAACGCTGCAGAAGGTAGGCTTAAAATACAGAAGGAACTTGACAGACTTGAACATTTGGTGCTATCTAACAAAATGAAATTCAATGGTGATAAAAGTAAGATTCTACAAATAGGGGAACTCATCAAATTTCCACACGACCCCACAATTAATCAGTGGAATGGTTGGTCTCCAGAAGTTATGGGTACTCCTGTTGTGACCTGCTGGTGGCCAGTGGAGTCGGACAGTGAGGAGGTTGGGGAGGAACTTGGGCCAGTCCTGGGGGATGGGGAAAGCTCAGATGAGGGCTCTGTGTTGGAGGCAGAGAGGGAGCTAGACAACAGTGAGGCAGAGGAACAACTGGAGCCCGTTCCCAGTGTGCACATGCTCAGAGCTGCCAGAAGACAAGAACAACTCAGAAAGCAGGGTCGACTTAGGAGTAAAGCCACACCTTGGAGGTGATTGGCTCTTCCCATAGGAAACAAAAGAGGAGCGAACGGGGAGGGGGCTTTTGCAGGAAATAATTCGTTCATTCGGTCGTTTCAAGAGTGGAAAGTTCTATTCGTGACTTTAAGAGACTCTGTGCCAAGTATTGCCTTGCCCTGCTTTTGGAAACTAGCTATCTGGCAGCTCTCCAAGCGAGATAAGGTTTGTGGATAAATGTTCCTCTGAAAGACTGCCAAGCCTTGCTGACTGTGAATGAAAGGAATTCACAGTCGTGTAAATAAAAGGAGTTTTGCCGGGACCAAGACTCTGCTTCCTGCTTTTTAAGGGAGCTTAAGTCAGAACAACTCCAATATTGGAGGTTTTTAAGAAGAAACTGGACAGCCATTTGTTCAGAATGTTGTAGGACAGTGCCCCCAAATCTTTTTGGCACCAGAGACCAGTTTCATGGAAGATGATTTTTCCATGGATTGGGTGTGTGTGTGTGTGATCACATTTTTTTTTAAAAAAAATTGTTTTATATGCCGCCCTTCTCCGGAGACTCAGGGCGGCTTACAATGCGTTAAGCAATAGCCTTCATACTTTTGTATATTTATACAAAGTCAGCTTATTGCCCCCACAAACTGGGTCCTCAATTTACCTACCTTAGAAAGGATGGAAGGCTGAGTCAACCTTGAGCCTGGGAAGATTTGAACTTACAGTAATTGCAGACAGCTGGTGTTAATCACAATGCTATCAGTCTGCTGAGCCACCGGGCCCTTCCTCAGTTTTGCTCTCCTGCCACTCAACTGTGCAGCGCACAGGCCACAGACCGGTGCCGTTCCAAAGCCTGGGGGTTGGAGACCCCTGGTGTAGGGTCTCCTCCTTGAACATTGGGGTTGGACTAGAAGACCTCCAATTTCCTTCCAATTCTGTTATTCTGTATTCTGCGAACACCCCAAAATGATCTAATCTGAACAGAAGTAACTCTTAAGAGATCAGAAAGAGAATCCTGAGGGATGCTATTTATTTATTTATTGCCCCCACAATCCGGGTCCTCATTTTACCTACCTCGAAAGGATGGAAGGCTGAGTCAACCTTGAGCCTGGTGAGAGTCGAACTTGCAGTAATTGCAGGCAGCTGGTGTTACTTAACAGCACTTTAATCTGCTGCGCCACCAAGGCTCCATCTGATTTTATCCCAAATCAGATGGAGATTAGGGAAAGCCAGTTTCTGCTATAATTCAGTGTTTCTCAACTTGGCAGCTTTAAGATGTACGGACTTCAAATCCCAGAATTCCCCAGCCAGCCAATTCTGGAAGTTGAAGTCCCCACAAAGTTGCCAAGATTGAGAATCACTGCTGTAAACTATTTGCTACAAGTCCTTTAATGGCCTTGCTGAAAATTATTTTGCTGTGGCTGTGTGTTTTGCACGAGGCACTGCTCCTTCCATCGTTCTTTTTTCCATTTTCTTTCTTATTGGGTTGTTGTTTTGAAGGGGAAAAAAAAGGGACCTTTGACAAAAAAAATTCATAAATGGCCCACGGTGAGAAACACTTCATGTATAATTTTCTTGCTCAACATGGAAATTGTCTTCACAGCTTCTCTTGAGACACCTCTTACAGGAGGGCATTAATCATGGCTCATAAGCAATGTGCAATGATCAGAAATCACAGGGCAGGAATATTTATGTAACAAAGGGTTGAAAGGACATCCTTTACACAAACCGTCTCTTGCCTCATCTCGAAGCTCCTATTCGTCTTTTCCTCAAGATGGTTTGTAGCAAGGGTCCATAAATGGAGACACCCCCCCCGCACTCCCAAACCCTGGAGGTATTGCTCTGAATCAATCCACAAATTACCATTAAATAATCATATTTTACATAAAAGAATGTAGCAATGATCAAATAGGAGCCTGAGTGGCGTAGGAGGCTAATGCCTCCTAAAGGCAGCATTTAACATCCAGCTGCCTGCAATTACTGCGAGTTCAATTCTCCCCAGGCTCAAGGTCGACTCAGCCTTCCATCCTTTCTAAGGTGGGTAAATTGAGGACCCAGTTTGTAGGGGCAATAAGCTGACTTTGTATAAATATACAAAAGTATGAAGGCTATTGCTTAATGCATTGTAAGCCGCCCTGAGTCTCCGGAGAAGGGCAGCATATAAATCAAATTTTAAAAAAAAATACACGGGGAGTAATCTAATTACCTCTATTAATCTAAATGTAAGTAATTAATAATTTAATTCAAATTATGTCTCGCTCCTGTTCCACCTAATCTTTATAGCATGTTTCCCTGTACAGAGTGTGCACCCAAAAATGCAAATATGTACTTTTGGACCAGAGAAAATGGTGTGTGTGCTTCAATTATAATCAGCAAAACTTGCAAGAAAGGTGTCACTTAATATTGGTTTCTTCCACCATTTATCCTTAGATAGTAGATCAGCGGTCCCCAACCTTGGTGGCCTGGCTGAACGAGGTAGGGGGCCAAGTGAGTGGCAGGTGTACACACACGTGCACAGCTCCATTGGTGGAGTGAAGCTTGCGCGAGTAGAGTGCAAGCACAAGGGCCCACCGCTTGTGTGAGTGGAGCTTCGCGTGTGTGCTTGCCCGTCATTCATGCAGCCTGTTTTCCAACAGGCCGTGGCCCTGTAGTAGGCTGCAGCCCGGGGTTGGGGATTCCTGTAGTAGAGAGCAACATACAGGGAGTTTGTGACTTACAACCAGTGGTGGGATTCAAATAATTTAACATCCGGTTCCCTGCCCTAATGACCGGCTGGGTAGGCATGACCATAGTGGGCATGGCCAGAGGGTGTGACAGGCAGCACTCGGCCTCCTGCACCCCCCTGGGAGGCAAAAAGAGGCTGGGGGGGGAGACACACCGCCCCCCTCCTACTCCCTATTTTGGGCCTAGGAGGCCTCCTTGAAGCCTCCTGGGAGCAAAAACGGGGCATGTGGGGACTCATGGAAGGGGTGGGTGGGAAGGGATGGAGCCAGCCAGCAATTTAACTACCGGTTCACTCGAACCATCCCGAACCGGCTGAATCCCACCACTGCTTACAACCATTCCTTTAGTGATTATTCAAAATTACTACAGTACTGAATAAAGTAACTTATGACCGTTTTTCACACTTATCACCATTCTTCTTCTTCTCCTCCTCCTCCCCTCCCCCTCTCCCTCCCCCTCTTCCTCCATGGGAATTTAAGAAATAGACTCTGCTTGTGTTACATAACCATAACTCATCCTTACACACAAATTCTGCTTCCTTTACCAATTAGGTGCATCTTTGGAGGCAGGATTTAAAACAGCAAGACTGTGTTTTGCCTTACCTAATCCTCAGACCCAGAAAAAGTAGACTTTGCTTCAATTTAATTAAACTGTGCCTGACTGTTTTACAGCCTGACAAGGCTAAACAGGGTTAGCAAAAAAAATAAAATAAAATACAAACAGATTTTGGTTTACATGTAAATATATTTCATTATAAAACCTCAGGGGAGAATGTTAACGCTTTCTTGTGTAGCTGACAGGAGTTTGACGTGCCAGCTTTTTCAGACTAACAAGCGATTCAGCCCCGAAGTTTGACATTATTCCAAGTGGATTAGTGACTTCCTCGATGCAAGGAACATTTCACCTTCTGTTGTAAAATATAATTTATCCAGCTCGGTGGAAAGATTTAGGTCTGGAAAGTCCACGGTAAAAGCTTTCAAGAGTTCTGCCTCAGTCTGGGCCTCAACCTGCTCTTTTGGGTCATTTAGTGAAAATGAAGGATTTTTGGATATTGAATTCCAGAATCTAGGGCATGCTAAGATCTCACCCTTTCTAAAAATAGCACGAAGTAAAATAAAATCAGGCTGCTGAGCTTAAAACCAACCTGAAGTGCTATTTTTCTTCATCTTTATACTTACCATTTAGTGTGCTGCAGAACTATACGGTTCGTCCTCCACTTATAACCATTCGTTTAATGACTGCTTGAAGTTACAAGGGTACCGGAAAAAGTGGCTTACGACCATTTTTCACGCTTTAAGAGCCGCGGTGGTGCACTGGTTAGAATACATTACTGCAGGCTACTTCGGCTGACTGCCGGCTGCCGGCAGTTTGGCAGTTCGATCCTGACCAGTTCAAGGTTGACTCAGCCTTCCATCCTTCCGAAGTGGGTAAAATGAGGAGCCAGATTGTTGGGGGCAACAGGTTGACTCTGTAAACCGCTTAGTGAGGGCTGTAAACAGCGGTGAAATCCGGCTGGAACTATCCGGCCCGCGCGAACTGGTAGAGCCGATGCCAGGAAGCTCCACCCACCCGCCGGGACATCATTACGTCCCATTTTTTACCCTCTGCGCATATGCAGAAGAGGCACCCACGAGTGTAGTAAGCGTGCTCACGTTTCCGAACCAGTAGCGAAGGTAAGTGCATTTCACTGCTGGCTGTAAAGCACTGTGAAGCGGTATATAAATCTGCTATTGCTATTGTTATTATAACTATTGCAACCATTACATGGTCCTGTAATGAAAATTCAGATGCTTGGCAACTGACTCATATTTACAACAGTTTCAGGTGATCTGGGATCACCTTTTGCGACCTTCTGACTTGGGGAAGCCAGATTCACTTAGCAACTGCGTTACTAACTTAACAACAACAATGATTCACTTAACAACTGTGGCAAGAACGGTCGTAAAATGGGGCAAAATTCACTTAACAAATGTTTCGCTTAGCGACTGAAATTTTGGGCTCCGTTGAGGTCGTAAGTCGAGGACTGCCTGTATTCCATTTGCACGTCGACTTTTCTTTCCCTTATTTTTTAATCCTTCAACTGCGTAAAATATATTTTAGCTTTAGCTTACAGTACATTTTTTTCTGTATTTGGTACATTTTCAGAATGGCAGGAAACTGTGTTGCTGTCATTTAGCAGCACAGAGCAAGACCCAGAAGCTACAAAAAAAAAAAAGAATAATAATGAGTATTTTTTAAAAAAACAACAATGCAGTCTGCCTACCTCTTATAAAATAGGTTAGGAAAAAGCAAGACATTTCAAGGTAGACTCACAAAGCCCGGGCAAAGAAAAAAGGATAAGTTCCAGAGACAGAACTGCTAAAATATTATATATATTTTGGTTTATTATGTATATTATTATATATATATGGTTTATTTCTGCCACAGTTCAAGAATTTGAGCATCAGCATTTTTCCCAGGTGATTATCTCTAATTTTTTGCAGCTGTGCAGGTATTAGCAGGGAAACAATACCCTTCCATAGCTGGTCTGATTGAAACAATCAAGTCATCATTTTAAAAACAACAACAACCATGCAGGATGGGAGACAGATGTGAGCTCCTAGCTTTAAATAAAGTGGTTTCCTGAAGGAAAAAAAAAAAAAGCTTATTCAAATGTTGAAAACCAGACGGAGCAGTAATCTTTTCATTAGGCATGAAAAAGGCAATAGTGCTTTTGATAATAATGAACTTCTGCTTTCAATAGGATTTACAACCATTCAGAGGTGGTATTCAGCCAGTTCGGATCGGTTCGCACGAACCGGTTGCGGAAATCGCCGATGGGCCCACTCCCACCGCCCTGCCTCTATGCCGTCCTATTTAGGCACATTTTTGAGGCCGGTTGCATGCGCGGAAGACACGCACGAGTAAAGCACACACACAGAAGGCTGTGCACATGTGCGTGCACTCACATTTGCGAACCGGTAGGGAAAGTAATACTACCCCTGCAACCATTCCTTATTTACAGAAGCAGTTTATTAGAACTGACTGGGAATGGTTTCCTTGAAGTGATTAGGGTACCTAATTGTACTGATAAGAATACACCAATAATTAATCTTTCAAGTAATTCAATGGTGGCATATGCCTCTGGAAAAATGTTTAAAGATAAATCAGCTAAATGTTGGAAATGCCATCAAATACCAGGATCTTATTATCATATGTGGTGGACATGTCCAGAAGCTAGAGACTATTGGAGCAGAATTAAAACATGGTTAGAAGAAATGATCCAACAACATACAGTATTGATTTAAAACCTGAGCTGTTCCTATTGGGTATCCTACCAGAAAAAATTAGTAAAGAAAATATATACTTGATTATACATGTAATAACTGCAGCGAGGATAGTATTTGCGGAAAGATGGAAAGCAGAGAAAATCCCATTGGAAGGGGAAGTAATTAAAAAAAAAAATCTTAGATTGTGCAGAAATTGCGCGAGCTGCACTGGCTCCCGGTGGTCTTCCGGGTGCGCTTCAAGGTTTTGGTTACTATCTTTAGAGCGCTCCATGGCTCAGGACCAGGGTACTTACGAGACCGCCTCCTGCCACCAATAGCCTCTCACCGACCAGTTCACTCCCATAGAGGGGGACTCCTCAGGGTGCCGTCGGCCAAACAATGTCGACTGACGGCCCCCAGGGGGAGAGCCTTTTCTGTGGGGGCACCTACCATCTGGAACGGGCTTCCCCCGGAGTTACGAAACATCCAAGACTTACGCATATTCCGCCGTGCCCTGAAAACGTTTCTATTCCAACAAGCTGGTCTGGCCTAACTCTCCCTTTTAAATTGGCTTTTAAATTGGCTTTTAAATCAGGTTTTAGACCTCTTTTAGATAAATTTGGATGTTTTAATCTTTGAGCCAAATTACTTAATCTGTTTTTTAATAGTTTTTTAACTTCTATATGTATTTGTATTTATTATTACTGTTCACCGCCCTGAGTCCTTCGGGAGTAGGGCGGTATACAAATATGAAAAATAAATAAATAAATAAATAAATGAACAGATTAACTTTGATGATCAAAGAAAGAGAGGATACGGAATATTTTAAGATATGGGGGAAAATTTTACGATTGATTAGAAAAGAGCTATAGATAAAGATATTAATAATTAGATAGGAGAATGTCATATTAAATGTATTGTATTGTGGGGGAAATGTTGTAACAGAGAAATGGAAATTATTAAGGAAGAAATGAAGATAGGAGGAGTAACAAAAGGAAGAGGAAGTCACTGAAGAAACACCGAGATGACACATAGAAGGACTGATGTATTATGTGTTTGTGTAAAAAAATAAAAAAAATACAAAACAAAATGGTAATTTAATGGTGATACAAGCTGAATTCTGGGAGAAGAACCTAAACTACTAACAGTTTGCCAGGCTGATACACCTGAGATGCTTTTCTGGCTGCCGCACACTGCTGCCTCATATTTATGTGATTGTCTACTAGCACTCCAAGATCCTTTCACAGTTACCATTATTGAGCCAGTTTTCACCTAATCTGTACCTGTACATTTGGGGGTTTTTTGGCTAAGTGTTAGACCTCACTTTTCTCTCCATTGAACTTCATTTTGTTGGATATCGCCCAGTATCAGGGGTGAAATCCAGCAGGTTCTAACAGGTTCTGGAGAACCGGTAGCGGAAATTTTGAGCAGTTCGGAGAACCGGCAAATACCACCTCTGGCTGTCCCCAGAGTGGGGTGGAATGGAGACTTTGCAGTATCCTTCCCCTGCAACGGCCACCAAGCCACGCCTACAAAACCAGTAGTAAAAAAAATTGGATTTCACCACTGCCCAGTATTCAAGTCTTCCTATAATAGAATTCTTTGCTCTTTTCAGTTAACCCCAGTTTTAATTCTTTCCTGTTAAGATCTTTAAGGAATCTCACCAATGTTCATTATGACCAAGTTGGTAATCTGTTCCTATCTCTCCTAGATTGGCCACGATGGGGCTACGCCAGAAAGCTCCTGGCTCTTGGATGAATTCAGTGTCACGGTGCCAACTAAGGGTGTGATATACACTTTTGTTTGCAAATGCTGGCTGGCTCAGGATAGGGGAGATGGCCTCACATCGCGTGTCTTCAACATCCTGGATGCAGATTGCATCAATATTGGCTTAAAGGTTAGTCATGCCATCCATCTGGTAAATTTGCAAAGTTTGTTTCTTTCATCGGGTACATGTATACTGTCAAGTTTCCGAAAGATGCCCTAATTAATTCATGAGCCATGATCCAAACTTCAAAGGAAATATAGTCATTTATTTGGAGCAACATTCCGGCAATACTGGGATGCAGTCAGGACTGATCCCACGCAGATTTACGTCCCCCTATGACCCTGTCTTTCCCCTCCTCCCTGGCCATGTCATAAATCACATTCTCCAATTACCCACTTTGGCTGGCTGTGAAACCTAACACCCTCCTTCTGATTGCGGTCAGAAAGAATGTATGGAATTCACTTCAGTTCTCCCTCCCTCCTGCTCATGGCAACTTGAAAGCTTTACAAGTTGACATATACATTCGAACTAGACTGCATTGTTTCTCTGTGTCATATAATATAGGTGGGTATATGCACAATTTTGTATTTATTTATTTAGTCCTGTTTATGTAGTGCATATTGGCGGCGGTGAGAGCTGTATGCAATGAAATTTCATTTTACTGTATGCCGACCAGTGTACATTCAAAGTGAAAATAAAGTTATTCTAAGTTCTAAAAGTGGTTGTAAGTTGAGGACTCCCTGCAACATGTTTGCTTCAAATGAGAATTAGAAGGTCTTTCAGTAAGACTAACCTCTCTCTCTCTCTCTCCCTCCCTCCCTCCGCCTCTGCCTCTCTCTCTCTCTCTCTCCTCTCTCTCTCTCTTTTTCTGAGAGAGAGAGAGAGAGAGGAGAGAGAGAGAAGAGGAGAGGGGAGGGGAGAGGAGAGGAGGGGAATGGAGGAGAGGAGAGGAGAGGAGGGAAGGGAAGGGAAGGGAAGGGAGGAGAGGAGAGGAGAGGAGAGGAGAGGAGAGGAGAGGAGAGGAGAGGAGAGAAGAGAAGAGAAGAGAAGAGAAGAGAAGAGAAGAGAAGAGAAGAGAAGAGAAGAGAAGAGAAGAGAAGAGAAGAGAAGAGAAGAGAAGAGGGAGGGAGGGAGAATATGAAAAGTCAGAGGACTGGAAAAGAAGTCCAATTTGTCAGCTGATTCCAAAACACGTTTTGCAATGCAGAAATTATTTTCATCTTCAGAGTTGATACATTCTCCTCTACCGCACCTAGACAGATACCCAGCTACAGTATATAAGCAGAAGTCCATTTTGCATTGTAAAGCCAATCAATGACTCCATGATTCCCTATCCGACCCATCGTATTTTAAAAGATGGTGGCTTGGTCTCTTGGCATTTGTGGGTTGGTTCTATTTTAGTTTTTAAAACCTGGATGGGGTGGGTTTTTTTTTTTTTTTTTGCTAAATGTGAACTTCTCTTTTCTGCAGATTCTCTATGAAGTGACTGTGGAGACTGGAGATTTGTCACAGGCTGGGACGGACACCGGCATTTTTTTCACATTCTTTGGATCCAGTGGGTGTTCAGAAGAGATTCAGCTGGAAAAAAATGGAAACAGGTAAAGGCACTTCAGTAGCAAACATCACCATCTCACTCTCCAGCTAGGTTGGCCTCTTCCAACTGGCTCTCTTGATTCAAGGTATTTGGAGAGGAGTAGCCCATGGACACGGTGGCTCAATGGCTAAGAAGCTGAGCTTGTCGATCGAAAGGTCGGCAGTTCAGCAGTTCGAATCCCTAATGCAGCGTAATGGGGTGAGCTCCCGTTACTCGTTCCAGCTTCTGCCAACTTAGCAATTCAAAAGCATGTAAAAAATGCAAGTAGAAAAATAGGGACCACCTTTGGTGGGAAGGTAACAGCGTTCCGTGCGCCTTTGGTGTTTAGTCATGCCGGCCACATGACCATGGAGACATCTTCGGACAGCGCTGGCTCTTCGGCTTTGAAACGGAGATGAGTACCACCCCCTAGAGTCAGGAATGACTAGTACATATGTGCGAGGGGAAAATTAACCCTTACCTTTTTTAGGTCATGGAAGGTGACTTCAAATTTACCTGCGTTGTGCTAAAACCTGCCATATAATTTCTCAGACGTTTCCTTTCCCTTCCAATACAGTTTCCTGCCAACAATCACTAGAAGAAAATTCTCATTCATTCTGTGAGAACTATCAGGAAAAACAATGCCAAACAATTTTTCAGCCTCATGCAAGTAGTCCTGGACTTATAACTACAATTGAGCCCCAAATTTATGTTGCTAAGCAAGATGGTTGTTAAGTGAGTTTTGTCCCAGCCTTTCTTGCCACCATTGTTAAGTGAATCCCTGCACTTGTTAAGTCAGTAATCCAGTTGAATCCAAGTGAATCTGGCTCCCCCATTGGCTTTGCTTGTCAAAAGGTCACAAAAGGGGATCACGTGACCTTGGGACACTGCGACTGTCATAAATATATGTCACTTGCCAAGTGTCCGAATTTTGATCACATGACCAGGGAGATACTGCAACGGTTGTATGTGTGAAAAATGGTCATATAATTCACCTTTGTCAGTGCCCTTGTAATTTTGCACTGTCACTAAACGAACTGTTGTAAGTTAGGGACCATCTGTACTTGTCCTATCCTATCAGTGACAGGCAGCAATACCATAGAAGCAGATAAGGCCACAAGGTAGCCTAGTTAGCTGGTAGCCCCAATTTTGGCTTCTCTGGAATAAAGCTAAGCAGGAGAGAACATGATTAATAATTGGATGAGAAACCATTAAGAAAACCCAAGTCCAAAGATCTTAGAGAAAGTCAATATTGGAATTAAGTCGGGGGGGGGATCTTCATTGTGTAGAAAGTTAGCACCCACCCTTCTCCTAGAAGAATGAACTATTTTGAGAAATATTAAAAAAGCAGAATATTGTATTTCCCTGGATGAGAAATTAAGAAACATGTTTTTTTAGAGGGAGAAAGCAGACCCCACCTTTCTTAATAGCAGATGTCAGCTCTTAAGAGATAAAGAGCTTGTTGAGATCTAGGTAGCTCTATTCATAGGCCCCACCTTTCTTAATAGCCCTCAGCAGATATCTACAAAACAAAAGACCTTCAGCTCCAGGATGATGGGATTAAGACATGACCCTTCAAGACATAATAGGATTAACCCACTAAGACACAGACCTCATTACATCACACAATCCCCTAAGGATCATTGCCTCACCCTCAAAACTTCAACCAAACCTAGCTCAGACAACCTACAGAGCCAGCTATGACCCCTACAACAGCCAGTAGAAACATGTTCTTGCACAGGAACAGGAAGCTCAAGTTCAAAGCTCAAAAGAAGGTATAAAAGCCACCGACTCTCAACTCCATGTGATCAGCTGCCCATAATCACAGATGCTTGGTGATTCTGCTTCATCAATAAATGGTCCCTCTTTCCAAATGGCCTCCATTTTGTCTCTGGTACCGTTCTCCCGGATTGGACCTGGGCCTGGATATTTCTTCCAACAATTGTTAAATCCTAAACCAGTGGAGGTTTTGGGGGGATGGAGATGGGGACTTGGGGAAAGTCAGGGATCCTTAAACTCTGTTTTCTCAGGGGGAAAAAGAGAAACATTGTCTTTTCTCTTACTTCAACGTGTTTGTCACTTTCCCCCCTTTGTTGTCTAATCTGACTGATTGTGGATCTCCGGAGTCTTTAGCAAAGTGAAGTCTTTTTCTTCCTGTGTTATTTAATCTTAATTTAAAGGCAAGAGGCTGAACCAGGAAAAAGTTTCTGGAGATTACATTTGTGCTTTAATCCCAAACTGAGACAGAGTTTGGTGTTGTTCTGTCCCAGCTACGGACACCAAAGAACGCAGCACACACAAACTCCGTTCAAACCTTAGTTTACTGAATAAACGAGTCTTTTAATTAATTGCATTAACAGCCGCCAAGAATTCAAAGAATAATAATTGAAAACTTACTATGGTTGGCAGAATGCCCAGAAGCAATTTGCAGGAAGCTGATAAGATAAGCAAGACAAGACATGAAGGTATATGAACGAAGTTGTTCCCTGCAAATTGCTTCAGTCGGCGTTCCTCCTGAAATAGGCTAAGGGAGTGGCCAATTAGCCCCAAGCCTTACTCTCGAGGAGACCTCCTCCTGAGGAGCCACTCCTATCTTTTGGCAGCTCTGCGCACCCGTGCATCGAGAAGAGGCTCCTCGTCTTCATCCTCTTTACTTAAGGGAGCTTCTGGAGGTTCTGAAGGCCCTGGCTGAATCCCTGCCTCTGGCACCACATCTTCTCCAGCCTCCTCATTGTCCGACTCGAGCGCCAGCTGCACAGGCTGCTGGCGCAGCACCACACCAGCCTCCTCGCTGTCTGAATCAGCTACTAGCTGCACAGGCTGCGTACAAGCCACAACAGGTGTAGTGGTTAAGGCATCAGGCTAGGAATCAGGAGCTCGTGAGTTCTAGCCCTGCCTAAAGCCAACTGGGTGACCTTGGGCCAGTCATTTTCTCTCAACCCTAGGAAGGAGGCAATGGCAAAGCACTTCCAACATATTGCCAAAAAAAACTATATAGGGAGTCGTGCGGGCAGTCACTGGGAATCCATGCTGATTTAAAAACCCCAAAGAAATAACTCTGAACTATAATTTCGTTATATGCAACCTCCTGATTACGATGCCAAATTTTGATGGCATGATTGCTACAAATCAGTGACAGAGGTTCCTGTTATGTTGAAGTGCAAAAACACGAATATTGTTGTGCAAGTCCTAAAATAAGCATTAAGCCTAATAAAAATACTAAGAGCTTCCCCACAAACCTCAAACACCAAAGCATAACAAAACCCCCCCCCCCCCCCAAAAAAAAATTCAAATGCATTTTTCTTAGTGGGTCAAACATGCTGCAGAGATGCACGATTGCTTTGCAGAGTGATTCAATTAAACAAACAAACAAACAAACAAACAATGGTTGCATGAATTGAGCACAAAGACTGTTGTGCAGCAAACCCAGTTTTAGCCTTATTTATTCATTTATTTATTAAATTTACATGCCGCCCATTTCCGTATCAAGGACTCTGGTTGTGTTGTGGCTCCATTACCGGAGCCTGTGTCATCGTCAGGAGAGGACTCCGAGAGTGAAGGGGAGGAGTTGGCAAGGCCTCCCTCTCCAGGACTCTCCTCTCTGGCAATGCCTTCGGTGTCCGCTGAAGGGCAAGAGATAGGGCCAGGGCCAAGCATGTCCACGCAGCCACAGATGGACAGTGACGAGGGTAATGAGTCTTAGCTGGATCCACACCAGCGTCGCAGAGATAAGCGCGTGCAACAGAAGAAAAGGCGTGCCCGAGATTAGGCTGAGTCACTGGACCACACCCCACAGGATATAAAAGGGAGCGTGGTGGCCAGTCAAACCTTGTGACGAACAAAGCTGAAAGCTTCCACGCCATTCTGCATTGCCGGACTTTTGCTATAGACTTTGCTGGATTATCTCTGGACTTGATTGACTCCGTAATTATTGAGCTGTTTCCTTTGATGTACCAGAAGCGGGGAGAAGTTATCTCTCCTCTTCGTAAGTAATAAACTCTTGGCAGGCAGCCACTAGGTTGTTGCCAAGTTCCGTTATCATAAGGAAAAGGATTTTGCCGGCTGGTTTGGTCTTTAACTCTTGAACGTCTGTTGGTGTGTGTGTGTGTGGGACGGGGACAGAACAATACTCCTGTATTAATATTTCACTACCCAAACTAAGTAACATTGTCAGTGACTAGCATTACCTTAGTTGGGTAAAACAAGCAAGCTCAGAGAGCATCAAGGATCCCTCAATTCCTCCTTAGTTCTAGGTTGCTTCTCTCCTTGATGAGTTTCCACCCATTGCTTCTTGTCCTGCCCTCAGGTGCTTTGGAGAATAGCTTGACTCCCTCTTCTTTGTGGCAGCCCCTGAGATATTGGAAGACTGCTATCATGTCACCCCTAGTCCTTCTTTTCCTAATATCTATTATGATGCCATAAATAACAATTAAAAGGTTAAAAACCTTAAAACATTGGAACTTGAAACTTAAAAACATTAAAATTGACAACGAGTCTTCATCACGTATGTAACTTAATATACATATTAAGCTACCTATATGCATCTTTGGTTTCCATGAACTGATTCCATCTCTGCAAGTCATTGGAAGTTCTGCCAAATCTTCCTTTGACTTCACAGATTTCCTGAGATCTTCCTTGTTGAATCCTTAGGGGAAAAAAGCAGTGGTGAAATTCAAATTTTTTTACTACCGGTTCTGTGGGTGTGGCTTGGTCCGCGTGGTGTGGCTTGGTGGGCGTGGCAGGGGAAGGATACTGCAAAATCCCCATTCCCTCCCCACTCCTGGGGGAAGGATATTGCAAAATCTCCATTCCCACCCCACTGCCAGCCAGCGGTGGTATTCGCTGGTTCTCTGAACTACTCAAAATTTCTGCTACCGGTTCTCCAAAGTACTCAAAATTCCCACTACCAGTTCTCTAGAACCTGTAAGAACCTGCTGGATTTCATCCCTGGAAAAAAGGTGTTCCTCTTTTTTAAAAAAATAAATTTTATTACTTTTCTATTAATTACATTTCTTAGTGCTTGATAAACATCGTATTGTTTAATTTGATTAATAATTCTGGTTATGCTCTTAATCTCCACCCCTTTTTTCCCAATCACTGGTAAAATCGATTCCATGTTTGATAGTATTCTGTGTCTTCTTTCTGCTTAATTTTCAATGTCAATCGATTCATTTCTGCACAGTCTAGTATCTTCTTAATTATCTCTTCATCTTGCGGTGTTTCTTCATCTTTCCAATATTGTGCGAAGATAATCCTCACTGCTGTTAAGACATGTAATCCTAAATACATACTTTTCTTATCAAATTTTTCTGATATCATCCGTAATTTAAAAAAAAAAAACAATTCAGGTTTAAAATCTCCATGCTTCCCTATTAGGGTTGCCAGGTCTGCTTCCAAAAAATAGCGGACAAGCAGGGGCGGGGGGAGGGGGTGTTAAGTAGTAAAAAAAAATAATAATTTACAATTAAATTATATATTTTCTTACAAACATTTTAACACGTATTAAAATAATCATTTCAAAACTTTACTTAAAATTCAAAACATCAAATATAATAATATGTAAAATATTAAATTACATTTTACTTTGCTGTCGTGTGTATTTTTTATTTGACTGTGCAGCTTTGATCTATTCTTTGTGTTTAAGGAATAATTCTTTAATTTCAGTACAACGTTGAGAAATATTAAAAAATATACAAAGTTCACTTCGAACTGATGGTAAAGCAGTCGGTTACGTTCGTCAGTCCACAAATTTCCCATGACGCTGAAAATTCGTTCAACATTTGCATTTGATACCGGAATTGATGCACAATACTGGAACAGTTTCAATAAATTCGGAGCTGGCTCTTTCTTGAAAAAGTACGTCCACTTATCAAGGGATGAATCTCCCTGCAGATGAACAAAAACTTCTTCTAAGGCAGAAATTTCATTGAAGAGAGTGTTGGGTGGAAGTTCTTCTCGCCATGGTGATAATAACCAGATGTTCGTCACTTCTTCTAAAGTTGGAGGATTATTGCGATCAATTAGACTGAAACAACTTAGCATCTCATATACTGAATCGGTGAAATTATATTACTTTTCTAGGTACGCAGTGGCTCTTTGATACACGTTGATGGCTTCTTTCTTGAACTTTTGCACAGCATTCTCAGGCAAATGTTTTTTACGTAAGGCAAATAAAACTTTCATTCCCAAAAACTGCCCATCGTATTTTTTGTCTCATTCTAACTTATGAAAAAAAAGACAAAACCCGATTCTCCTATCCTTATTCTCTTAGACTGTACAGCTTTAGATTACGTACCATTTCATCATAAAGCTTTTGAATAAAAAAAATGTCCACTATTTTGTGAAAAAAAATAGTGAACATAATGTGAAAAAAGTGGACTGTCCGCTCAAATAGTGGACACCTGGCAAGCCTATTATCTTTTCTAACTATCTGTATTTTTGCCCAAGATGTTCCTCTGTTTTAACAATCCGGTTTTTTTACTAAGCTGAAATTGAGTGGCCGCTAGTAAATTATAAGGCTTTTGCACAGCGGCTCTAAATTTAACCCCCAAACATGCTTGCTATTTGGGAATTGTTGAGGTAGCAAAAGATGGTTTATTCACCTTCAGACTGGGAGCAAAGAGAGAAAGGTAGTAAATCTTACCTCCCTTTAACTGTTAGTGCAAGGTGATCTATGCATTCAACCAGAACATCTTTTTAAACTGTCTCAGATAATAAGGCAATTTAATTTAAATCAGCATTAGCTGTGAAATAGCTCCAGCAACACAAGTATTGATAAGTGGACATGAGGGAAAAACAGCCAGGGGAACTAAATGTCTGGAGGAATGAGCGTGGCTTCCAAGTGTATTTTCTCCCTCTCTCTCTCTCTCTCTCCCTTTTCTTTTATTAGACTTTTCTTCAGATTTATGTTCTGGTGTGCGTTAAACTTAACCCTTCTTGCTGTCCAATTCATGACTTGAGGATAACAGCCTCTGGTTAATATCCTCATAGCCCAGTGGTGAAATCCAAATTTTTTTACTACCAGTTCTGTGGGCGTGGCTTGGCAGGGGAAGGATACTGCAAAATCCCCATTCCCTCCCCACTCCAGGGGAAGGATACTGCAAAATCCCCATGCCCTCCCCATTCCAGGGGAAGGATACTGCAAAATCCCCATTCCCTTCCCACTACTGGGGTAAGAATATTGCAAGATCTCCGTTCCCACCCCACTCTGGGGCCAGCCAGTATTTGCCAGTTCTCCGAACTGCTCAAAATTTCCGCTACCGGTTCTCCAGAACCTGTCAGAACCTGCTGGATTTCACCACCTGCTGGAGAGGTTTTGGAAACCATGCAAAACTGGTTTCCCATAAAGAGATGGGGGTTGACTGCGCACTCTACCAAATTTAGGATGTCTTGATTATCTCTAAGTACTAACCAAGACCAACCTTACTTAGATTTCACATCTGGCTAGATGCTACATCTTTTAAAAAAAGAAGCTGTGGAAATAAATTGATGTAGACAAATGACAAAGATTTTTATTTTTTCGGGGGAACAACATTTATTTATTTTATTTTATTTTATTTATATGCCGCCCTATCTCCGTAGGACTCAGGGCGGCTCACAACAATAAAATATCTGAATAAAAGCATGCTAAAATACATGTTAACCCCCCCACATGCAAGGATTATCCTATGTTGTACTTCAACTTTTTCCAATGTGGCCAGGCTGTATCTGAGGAATTTCGGTACTTAAATCCCATGCACTTAAAAGCATCTGGTTGATGTCCTCTCAGATGACAAGCCAGGCACCAAAAGTTCTGAGCAAATCTCTCTTCTCTTCCAGATTTGAAATTGGCCAAAAGGATACTTTTATCCTGGAAATTCCAGATATTGCACCACTCAAGAAGATGCGAATAAGGACAGACGGAAGAGGATGCCGCCCTGACTGGTTTCTGGAACAGGTAGCATATCCATTCTTTAATCCTTCTACCACTGATGATGTTACCTTAAAGGTAAAGGTAAAGGTTCCCCTTGCACATATGTGCTAGTCATTCCCGACTCTAGGGGGCGGTGCTCATCTCCGTTTCAAAGCTGAAGAGCCAGCGCTGTCCAAAGACGTCTCCATGGTCATGTGGCCGGCATGACTAAACACCAAAGGCGCACGGAATGCTGTTTCCTTCCCACCAAAGGTGGTCCCTATTTTTCTACTTGCATTTTTTACGTGCTTTCGAACTGCTAGGTTGGCAGAAGCTGGGACAAGTAACGGGAGCTCACCCCGTTACGCGGCACTAGGGATTCGAACCGCTGAACCGCCGACCTTTCAATCGACAAGCTCAGCATCTTAACCACTGAGCCACTGCATCCCTTATTACTATTGGATAATAAAACATCTGCAAAAAACCCCACCCATCTTAGAGAATACCAAAGATCCCACATTCTTCCTCCTTTCACTCCACAAACCCCACTCCCTTCTAGCACTGATGATGTTACTTAGTTTGATAATGAAACATCTGTAAGAAAACCACCAACCTCAGAGAGCACCAAGGACCCCACAGTCCTTCTCCTCCTCCTCCTCCCCCTTTCTTTCCTTCTTTCTGTCAGGGTTCCAAGTAATAGATCCATTGCAAGCAAAACTCCGAGGCAGGTGAATTCCTCAAAGAATGGCTTTATTGGATATATCAGATTGGCACTTATCTGGTGAAAACCAACTCTGAGAGGCCTCTTGGTTTTCACCTAATTAAAAGTAAAAGTTTTCCCCTCAACCCCAGACAATCAGTCACACGGTCCAACCATGGCAGGTCTGGTGACATCACCCCTCCTTCCTCCAGCCAGGTGTGAGGACGTCCTTGGTTCCCAGGGAAAAGTATTTTATTTTGGCTCCATAACACCAGCTATCTCTAGTCCCCTGCTCCCTATCCCTCGCTCCAGTGTGGCAACACTGAAGTTCCAAGATGGCTTCGGCCAGGTCAGCTTTAGGTTTGACACTTTCCTTCTTTCCTTTTTCTCCTTTCCTCCTTTCCTTCTTTCCTCCTTTCCTTCTGTCTTTCTTTTTCTTTCCTTCCTTCCTCTCCACACCCCTCCCTCCCTTCTACCCTGTTTTCCCGAAAATAAACCCAATCAGGCTTTTGAGCGCATGCGCTAAAATAAGCCCCTCCCACCCCAAAATAAGCCCTCCCTGAAAATATTTAAACACATGCGCAGCTGGTCCCCGCCATTTCCTCTGGTTAGGGTTAGGGAGACAGAGCTGGAAATCAGGTAAGATGGCAAGAAGAGCCCCGTCTGGCTCCATGCATCCCAAGATAATAAGACCTCCCTGAAAATAAGGCCAAGCGTTTACTTTGGGGTTCAAAAAATATAAGACAGGGTCTTATTTTCAGGTAAACATGGTAGCACTGTTGATGTAACCTAGTTGGGTAATGAAACATCTGCAAGAAAACCACCAACCTCAGAGAGCATCCCATCATTCTTTAATGCCTCCATTAGTTATAGTTTCCAATTTTCATAGTCACTCCATTTTTAAATAGGAGTTAACAGTAGGAGTGGAAATGGTTAGGGTTAGGGTTAAGAAGGGCAGGAAATGGTGAATTTAGGGGAGGAAAGATGTCAGCGTTCCAGCGCTGGCATATGAAAA
This sequence comes from Arizona elegans, assembly GCA_022577455.1. Classification (NCBI taxonomy): domain Eukaryota; kingdom Metazoa; phylum Chordata; class Lepidosauria; order Squamata; family Colubridae; genus Arizona; species Arizona elegans. The sequence continues at coordinate 3,006,167 of JAKOOJ010000050.1, forward strand.
GGAGAGGAGAAGCTTGAACTTTTGCCTACTTAATTCCTTTGAAGATTCTGTTTCCTCAGAGATGGGAGGAGGGGAGGATCTGATGGAGATGGGATGAGGAGAGTGGCTTGGAAGAGAGCCAATGAGATGCAGAGAATTGGGGATTGGAAACGGAGGGATTGGGGGGCAAAAAGTCAGTGCTGACCACGAAAGAGTCAGGGACAGATCACTATGCTCAATAAAGAGAAAATTTCCTCAAAGATCGGCAGTTTGGAAATTCATTTATTTTGAGATAGCATCGAAACCTGACAGAAGGATTACTGCTGACACCCATTTCTTTGTTGATGGTAGATTTCCATGTTCTATCTTACTGCTACTTCTACCAGCTACTGTGGGGACAAATAGGAAGAGGGACAATCGTGTACATCACTTTGAGCTCCTGTACAATAATGGGACATAAATAAGTCCATCAATGAACATAGTTGACTGGGTACCAAACTGATCTAAGCTGGAATCAGGTCGTGTGTAAATTAAATAAGTAAATAAACAAGGACACAAAAACTTTCAGGCCTGAATTCTCCAAATCCCCCTCTTCTCAAAAGGTTATCTGTGGAATGTACATGTAAGAAAAAGAAAATGTCCTTCAGTTATTCATCTGGCAAAGATTTCCAAGACTGAGTTCACTATGAATGTGTATGCATAGATATCTGTATATATGTGTAGTACGGAAGGTGCTGGACTTGGATTGGGGAAATTTAGTCTCAGATGTCTGTGGAGATTCTCAGTCATCCAGGTCGACGTGGTTGTCCCAAAGGTGTTTTTTCAAAAGGCAACTGGACTTTTTTGTTTTTTTCCTAAAGATATTTCGCTTCTCATCCAAGAAGCTTCTTCAGTTCTGACTGGATAGTGGAGGATGGAAGGATTTATATTCTTTGCAGTCCTCTGGTTGTTAGTACTCCCTCTGAGAGTCATTGAGGCCACTTGGAGGTTTATCTGCATTCAGTCACGGAAACCCCTCAGTTACTTTGAGGCCAAGGCTGTTCTGTCCCCGTCTCACACACGCACACAAGCAGTCGACCAAGAGTTAAAATAAACTTGCAGACAATAATTTCCTTCGATAACAGAATTGGCAGCAGCCCAGTAGCTGCTTGCCAAAAACTTTACTCACAAAGGGAGGTGTTCCTCCTCCGTCAGATAAACCAAAATAAATTCACAAAGCCAAAGAATTGTCAAGTCCAGTCCATAATAAATCCAAGGAAGGCAGATAACAAAGTTCCAGAAACACAGTATGACTTGCTAGCTGTTCAGTTTTGTCCGTCACAAAGCCTGAATGGCCACCACACCCCCTTTTATCCCCTGTGGGGTGTGGTCCAGTGACTCAGCTTAATCTCTGGCACGCCTCCTTCTCTGCTGCGTGCGCTTGTCTTTCCGATGCTGGCGGGCATCCAGCCAAGACTTATCTCCGTCGCTGTCTAACTGCGGCTGCTCGGAGATGCCTGGCTCCTGGCCTATCTCTTCTTCTTCGGAAGACACCTGAGGCATTGCCAGAGAAGAGGGTCCTGGAGAGGGAGGCCTTGCCAACTCCTCTCCTTCACTTTTGGAGTTTTCTCCCTCTGATAAGACGGGCTCGGGGGTCGGAGTCACAACAAAATCCCTCACTCTTTCACAGTGAGGGTGTTGTTGTTGTGAGGAAAATGGAAGGAGGAGCCGGTATCTATGCAGCCTTGACCCAAAGGTGCCTTGAAGACATTTTGCTTCTCATCCAAGAAGCTTCCTCAGTTCTGACTGGCTGGTAAGAAATGGAAGGATTTCATTCAGCTTCTTGAATGAGAAGTGAAATGTCTTCAAAGAAAAACCAAAATGTCCAGTTGCCTCTTGAAAAAAAGCATCTTTGGGACAACCATGAGCTGGATGACTGAGAATCTCCACAGACATATGCAACTGTCAGGGTTCCAAATAACACCCCCAATGAAAGAAGACTCCGAGTAGAAGTTCCTCAAAGTTCCATTTTATTAGAGATGTCATATTGGCACATCTGGGAAACCCCGAATCTGAAAGCTTCCAGGTTTTCCCCACCCAAAGGAAAGTCCAAGTCCCTGCCCAGCACCCACACGTCCATCACATGGTCCCATCAATGCATCGTCCCAACTGGAGATGCCTCCCAGTCACACCACTCCAGGTGTAGGGCAGGATGTCCTTGACTCCCAGAGAAAGGAATGTTATTATGGCTAGGTATCTCTCCAACTCCATACAATCCCCTCCTCCCAGTTTCCCACAGCACTAAATGTGGCAGCCCTGAAGATCCAAAGTCAAAGATGGCTTCCAGGGCTTCCAGTTCCTGAAGATAAAAAAAAATTAGACACAGACAATAGAACAATTTTCTTTTTTCTGGCTGGTGAGACAGGAAATGGATCTGTCCTGGCTCCATCTGTTATGCTGAAGATGTACGAGTGTTTTAATCACACCATCCGTGCTCCTCATTCCAGTGGGCTCCTCCTTCAGAGGCCATCTAAATATATTCCGTTTATTGTGGTTGAAGACTTGGAACAGGCATGAGAAATTTCTCTTCTCTTCTTGGCAAGGGGATGCGTTTTGATAATGTTTCCTCTTTTTTTCCCTCCCTTATCTTGGCAGAAAGGAAGACCAAGGAGGTCTGTCAAAAAGAAAAAGAAAGCCAAGTGTAACATATAATTTCCCTCAATGGACACGCTGCTATTAGGCGCTATGAGAAAAGCACGGTGGCAGTGTGCCAGGGCACCTGGTATCCATCACAAATCCACATTTTTGAGTGTGTGTGTGTGTGTGTGTGGAGGGGGAGTCTTCTTCAGGAAAATGTAGCTACTATGGACTTTTCAAAAGAATTGTTAGAAGAAATATCCAGGTCCTGTTCCAAGCGGGGAGAAAGGCACCGGAGACAAAATGGAGGCTGGAGGCTGATTGGAAAGAAGGCCCATTTATTGATGAAGCAGAACTACATGGGTGGTTCTGGGCAGCTGACCACATGGAGTTGAGAGTGAGGGGTATTTATACCTTCCCTTGGGCTTTGAACTTGAGCTTCCTGTTCCTGTGTAAGAATATGTTTTCTATTGGTTGTTGTCAGACTCCCATGGTGCCATGTACAAATCGTAGGAGTTTGTCTGAGCTAGGTTTGGTTGAAGTTTGGTCTGATGCAATGAAGGGGCTGGTTGGGCAATTCCTGTTGTGGCTGAGGGCTAACCCTACCTTTGTTCAGACCTTCCTGCAGGGGATTTTTTGCCTATGAATAGAACTACCTAGATCTCAACAAGCTCTTTATCTCTTAAGAGCTGACATCTGCTATTAAGAAAGGTGGGATCTGCTTTCTCCCTCTAAAAAAACATGTTTCTTAATTTCTCATCCAGGGAAATATAATATTCTGTTTTTTAAATATTTCTCAAAATATTTCATTCTTCTAGGAGAGGGGTGGGTGCTAACTTTCTACAGAATGTTCCATATTTGGTGGTGGGTAGATGTCCAAAGCAGTTTTGAACATCTGCAATTCTTGAAAGGATCATTTAAACTCGGTTCATTTGCACTTTTGTTAACCAATCATTTTTCTTTTAGAACTGCATTTACGCAGACAGGAAAATGCATGCATACACATAAACTCTCTCTCTCTCTCTCTCTCTCTCTCTCTCTCTCTCTCTCTCTCTCTCTCTCTCTCTCTCTCTCTCTCTCACACACACACACACACACACACACACACACACAAAACCCCACCTGCTTTCTCTTCCATTTTGAGGTGCCCGGTACCTACATGTAGACCTCAACTTACAACAGTTTCATTTAAGCGTCTGTAGAGATTCTCAGCCATCCAGGTCATGGTTGTCCCAAAGGTGCTTTTTCAAAACACAACTGGACTTTCTTGGTTTTTCCTTGAAGACATTGCGCTTCTCATCCAAGAAGCTTCTTCCGCTCGGACTGGATGGTGGGGAATAGCACATCCTCCAGTCAGAGTTGAAGAAGCTGCTTGGATGAGAAGCGCAATGTCTTCAAAGAAAAACCAGAAAGTCTAGTTGCCTTTTCAAAAAGCACCTTTGTCAAAAAGCAACTGGACATTGTTTTTCCTTGAAGATGTTTTGCTTCTCATCCAAGAAGCTTCTGTTGTGACCTAGGCTTCTTGAGTCATTAAAACACACGAGTAGTCCCAAAAACCTCTTTTATTGCAACAGCTGTGAATTACGTTCATTCACAGCTGAGTCCCAATTAGTTGCAAAAAGTCCTTCAGGAGAAGTCCTTCGGGAGAATCACCAACCTTTATCTCCCTTGACACTCTGCCAAAGACCTACTTGGCAAAGCCACACGGAGTCCAGAATCAAACAGAGATGCCGACTGGGAACAGAATTAACAATGTTGCTTTCCTGCAAAGGGCCCACGTGCCTTTGCTCCTCTTTTAAACCTTATGGGAGGGGCCAATAATCTCCAGGCCTTACTCCCGAGTCCCTTTAGTTTTAACTGTTCTTGCCTTCTGGCAGCTCTGCGCATGCGTGCACTAGGAACAGGCTCCTCCTGTTCCTCTGCCTCTCTGATATCCGACTCTGGAGGCTCCGGAGTCTGCGCATAACTCCCAGATGGCCCTGGCCTCATCTCTGCCTCCGACGCAGAGCCCTCGTCTGAGAGCTCCCCAGACTCCAGGACTGGCCCATGGTCCTCCCCAGCCTCCTCACTGTCCGACTCCGCTGCCAGCTCCGCAGGCTGCTGGCGGACCACAACAGCTTCTTCAATTTTGATTGATCTTCAGAAGCTTCTTGAATGACTGAAGAAGCTTCTTGAATGACTGAAGAAGCTTCTTGAATGAGAAGCGAAACGTCTTCAAGGACAAACACAGGAAGTCCAATTGCCTTTTGAAAAAAAGCACCTTCGGGACAACAGTTCATTTAGTGACTATTCAAAATTACAACGGCGCTGAAAAAAAGTGAATTATGACCGTTTTTCACACTTATGACCGTTGCAGCATCCCCATGGTCACGTGAATAAAATTCAGATGCTTGGCCACTGACTTATATTTATGACGGTTGCAATGTCCCATGGTCATGTGATCTCTTTTGCGGCCTTCTGACAAGCAAAGTCAATGGGGAAGCCAGATTCATTTAACAACCGTTTCTAACTTAACAACTTGCAGTGATTCACTTAACACCTGTAGCAAAAAAAAAAAAAAAAAATGGGGCAAAACTCACTTAGCTAGTGTCTCGCTTAGCCACATAAATTTTGGGCTCAATTGTGGTCGTAAGTGGAGGATTACCTGTATTGAAAATTCTCTTGGCTGTTGTTTTTTACCCATCGTAAATGCAGTGAAGATACAGAGCTGTCCAAGAAACGAATGCATGAATGAAAAGAATCTTTTTTCCAGCTGGGCTCCGTGTGCAGATCAGTATTAAGCAATTTTGTTTGGAAATCTTAGTTTTCTTAAACTGTAATCCTCTAATCGTATGAAGAATGTTCTAAGTGCCAGCGAGGTGCCAATAACTCAATGGATCTATCTTACCTATTTTTCCTTGGAAGAAATATGGAAGTATTCGTTTACGTTCTTCTGAAGTTTCCTTTTCTGAGTTCACCATATCCAGTGGTGGGATTCAATTTTTTTTTACTACCGGTTCTGTGGGCGTGGCTTGGTGGGCGCGGCATGGTGGGCGTGGCAGGGGAAGGATACTGTAAAATCTCCATTCCCACCCCACTCCAGGGGAAGGTTACTGCAAAATCCCCATTTCCTCCTGATCAGCTGGGACTTGAGAGGCAGAGAATAGATGGGGGCGGGGCCAGTCAGAATCTTTACTACCGGTTCTCCGAACTACGCAAAATTTCCACTACTGGTTCTCCAGAACTGGTCAGAACCTGCTGAAACTCACCTCTGACATATTGGAATATTCTAGTGGTCTTTAATGCAACATTTGAGAAAAAGATCTTTCTGACTTTGCCCTCATTTAGCTTTCCCAGAGAAATTTTCCCATCCTTTCTTTCTTAACACTTTAAAGAGAACCAAACAGAAACATGTTGGTTGAAAAGGAAAGATTTGCAGAATTGAAAACATTCTCTCTCTCTCTCTCTCCCTCCCTCCCTCCCTCCTTCCCTCCTTCTCTCTCTCTCTCCCTCCCTCCCTCCTTCTCTCTCCCTCCCTCCCTCCTTCTCTCTCTCTCTCTCTCCCTCCCTCCCTCCTTCTCTCTCTCTCTCTCTCTCCCTCCCTCCCTCCTTCTCTCTCTCTTTCTCTCTCTCCCTCCCTCCTTCTCTCTCTCTCTTTCTCTCTCTCCCTCCCTCCTTCTCTCTCTCTCCCTCCCTCCCTCCTTTTCTCTCTCTCTCTCTCCCTCCCTCCATCTCTCTCTCTCCCTCCCTCCCTCCCTCCTTCTCTCTCTCTCTCTCTCTCCCTCCCTCCTTCTCTCTCTCTCTTTCTCTCTCTCCCTCCCTCCTTCTCTCTCTCTCTTTCTCTCTCCCTCCCTCCTTCTCTCTCTCTCCCTCCCTCCTTTTCTCTCTCTCTCTCTCCCTCCCTCCCTCCCTCCATCTCTCTCTCTCCCTCCCTCCCTCCCTCCTTCTCTCTCTCTCTCTCTCTCTTTCTCTCTCTCTCTCATCTGGAAATGTCTGTGCAGGAGCTCACTTAAATTATATCTGATTCACTGAGATCAATAAAAAAGAGGGAAAGGAAGAAATCTGGAGACAGTTGCAGAAGGTAGAAAGGAAAAATAATCAGCCCTTCTGTCTCTTCCATTTTAACTCCAGTGGTGCCAACCTGATATGATAGAATAACAGTTAGAAGCAGGTTGGGTCCCACTTACCTTTACTACCGGTTCGCAGCGGGATCGCCCGCGCGTGCTTGCTTTGTTCGTGTGCGCCTGTTCTTCTGCATATGCGCAAATCACCAATGATGACGTCGTGCCGGGTGGGCGGAGCCTCCCGCCGGTTTTACTACTGGTTCTATAGAACTGGACAGAACCGGGAGCAACCCACCACTGGTTAGAAGGGATGTTGGAGGTCTTCTAGTCCAAACTTGATTTCATTGAGGGCCACATCAGAGTTGTGTTTCACCTGGGGGCCTGATGTGGCCAGGATGGGCATATCCAGGGTGGGCACAGCCAGGGTGGGCGTGGCCGCCTCGGCATCACTCATTGAAGCTCTGCTTTCGGCTGTGATGGCCTCCTGCAGCCCTCTGCCAGTGAAAATGGAGCCTCCCCGAGCTCTGCTTTCATTGGCAGAGGGCTGCAGGAGGCCGTCGCAGCCAAAAACAGAGCCTAGGAGGCCCATGCGCAGCCCTCCCAAGCTCTGTTTTTATTGGCAGAGGCACCGCAGGCCAGTCCTTCGCTGTTTCCAGGGCAGCCCCGCTGCCCAGATCTAAGCAGATCTGACCCCCGGCCTTGAGTTTGACACTCCTGTTCTAGTCCAACCCCCTGCTCAAGCAGAAAACTCTATAAGATTTCAGACAAATGGTTGTCCAATCTCTTCTTGAAAACCTCCATTGATGGAGCACCCACAACTTCTGGAGGCAAGCTGTTCCACTGGGTCATTGTTCTAACTCTCAGGAAATTTCTCCTTAGTTCTAGGTTGCTTCTGTTCTTGATTAGTTTCCATCCATTCCTTCTTGTCTTGCCTTCTGGTGCTTCGGAGAATATGTTAACCCCCTCTTCTCTGTGACATCCCCTCAAATATAGAAGATGATGCAATATATAGCACTTAGACTTATATACCGCTTCACAGTGCTTTTACAGCCCTCTCTAAGCGGTTGACAGTCAGCCTATTGCCCCCAACAACCTGGGTCCTCATTTTACCGATCTCAGAAGGATAGAAGGCTGAGTCAACCTTGAGCCTGGTGAGATTTGAACTGTCAAATTCCAGGCAGCCGGCAGTCAGCAGAAGTAGCCTGCAGAACTGCATTCTAACCACTGCGCCACCATGGCTCATTCTTGTTTTATCTATCTGACCTTTAAATATCTGGACTTTCAAAGACCCCCTTGAGAGGGACAGCAGAGATACCAGAAGAGTAAGGAGAAGACAGCTAGAACTGCTGCAGAGGTATCTTCTAATTGTAAAACCGTGAGGGTTCTTGTGCAGCTAGATACCGTTTCATATGAAGTTCTTGTCATCTAGGACAAAGGGAAGTGAGAACATTATTATCTTAAGCAGGTTGGAACTGGAAGGCCAGAAAGGACTGCATTTTATCAACAGGAGGGAGAACCTAAGTGAAGTCTTGATTTTGGGCCTTAAGAATACAGGTTAGAACTATGCCGACTTTGGTCTGACCTAAGCATAGTATATAAAATTATCTGCCACAATGTCCTTCCTGTCAATGACTACTTCGGCTTCAACCACAACAATACACGAGCAAATAATAGATACAAACTCAAGGTAAACCGCTCCAAACTCGATTGCAGAAAATATGACTTCAGTAACAGAGTGGTCAATGCCTGGAATGCACTACCTGATTCTGTGGTTTCTTCCCCAAATCCCCAAAACTTTAACCTTAAACTGACTGAAGGGAAACAATAATAAGGATATAATAAATAATACTAGAATATGATATACTGGTATACTAGATTCTGTAACCATTAGGTTCCTGTAATACATATATGCCTTTGTATTTGTATCACATATATTATGCCTTTATATTTGTATCTCCTGTAACAAACATTCTGTTTGTTACAGGAGATACAATAATATTCTGTAATATAATATTCTGTTATTAGGCCTCTGTAATGTATCTGGTATTTGTCAAACATATGTCCCTGCCATTTGATCTGAACTCATATCAATCTTTTTTCTGTGCTATCTAAAAGCATGGTACGTATCTCAGTTGAAACTACAGCCATCAACAAAGGGATAATTTACACCTCAGCCCTAATTTATGTTTGATCTGGATAAATTCCTGTGTTCCAGAGCCAGGGGGCTAAGTGGCCAATTGAGTAAACAAAGAAATGCTTAAGATAAAACTAATTGGGAAGTTTCTATTCCCCCTTGCAGGGCAACAAGGAATACACAAACCTAAATTAGGAGGCCAGAATTGGGTACTAAGCTGACGTCTCTGAGGGTATAAAAGGACGCCATACCTTCCCCAAGGCATGCCTATCTCCTCACATGCATTGTATCTGTATGTTCTGGATATAGTTCCACCCAGTATTTTATTTTTGACCATAAATAAAATCTGCTTTTTTGCAAGCCTCGTCTTGAGTCTCTCTTTGGCATTCTGGTGACTCAAGTATATTTTGGGACCTTACATAACTACTGTTGACCACACCCTATTCCTAAGAGGTCTGTAAGGGGCGTGCATAAGTGCACCTGCTTGCCTACCGTCCCTGTCCTAATATTCCTTTTTACTCTTACTCTTTTCATGTATTCAAATTGTGTTTATACTTTTACCTGTTATCTTATATATGTTTGACAAATAAACCACAAAGGTCATGTTTGGGAGCCGGGTCAGAACAGCAACGGGCCACTGGTTCCTCATCCATGACCTATACCCATGAGATTCTGGAGTATGACAACTCCTCCCAAACCAATGAAAATACCCACACTCCAAATTGTATCTCGGTAGGTTTCGAAAGCGTAGCGTGAAAACTGATCTGGCCTCACATCAATTCTGAGTGGGGGCACATCAGAACATAGACACAGGGACGTCATTGTGGGGGTAGTGCACAGATGGTGCACAACCAGTACTAAGTAAAGATAGGGAAGCCAATTAAAGCTTCGGCCTGATCATTCTGGTTGCTAGGCAGATGTCAGCACTTCAAGCTGCATTTACTCTAGTGCTGACATAAGAAGGAGAAGCGGAGGCGTCTGGAAAGGGATGTTTGACTTTTCACCTACTTATTTTCCCTGGAGATAATATCCCCTAGGAGATGGGATGGGAGGGGGGAAATTCCTTTGAGCTGGAGCAGTAGATTAAGGGTAGAGTGACTTGGAAGATGGCCAATGAGTTGTTGTGGCCCCGCCCTCTGAGCCTGTCCCATCAGAGGAAGAAAGCTCCGAGCATGAGGAAGAGGAGTCAGCCAGGCCTCCCTCTCCAGGCCCCTCCCCTCTGGCATTGTCTCAGGTGCCGGCGGAGGGAGAGGAAATCAGCAGGGAGACAGCTGGTTCGTCTCAGAGTGATGAAGAAACATCATTCCTGGACGCACGCCTCCGAAGGCGTGATAAACGATTGCAGCAGCTTAGGAGGCGTGCTAGGGATTAGAACTGAGTCATGGGACCACACCCCAGAGACTATATAATAGAGGGTAGTGGTCAGGGATCCTTGTGACGAACAAAAGTAAACCTTGGATAGTCACTAAAGCCTCGTCTGGAACTGCTGGGAGGAATATTATTTCTGCTTGGACTTTTTTGAACGTTAGTATCTTATCTTTCTGTTTGTGAAAATAAAGTCACTTGGCAGACGGTGTGTCTATCGCTGCCAAGTGGGAGATAAGACCTGGGTGCGTTCCAAAGTGTTTCCTTAACCCTCGGCTGGCTGTGTTTGTGTGTGTGGGGGGGCGGGGACAGATCATGAGTGCAGAGGAGTGGGGAAAGGAAAGGGAGGGTTTTGGGTCAGGAAGTCAGTGTTGGCTATGATGGAGTTAGAATGCCGTGCTTAATAAATGGGAGTTTTTCATCAAAGACTTTGTTTGAAATGCAATTTATTTGCGACGACCTCGAAACCTGACAGCAGATACATGAAACACCAATCTGAGCTTTCCTGGTTTCAGGTCCATGACAATACAGGTAGTCCTCGATTTACGACCACAATTGAGCCCAAAATTTCCAACAAGATGGTTGTTAAGTGAATTTAACCCCATTTTACAGCCTTGCTTGCCACAGTTGTTAAAGGAATCTGGCTTCCTCGTTGACTTTGCTTGTGAGAAGGTCGCAAAAAGTGATCTTGTGATCCCAGGAAGCTGCAACTGTCATAAATACATGCCAGTTGACAAGCATCTGAATTTTGATCACATGACCATGGGGATGTTGCAAAGGTTGTAAGTGTGAAAAACGGTCATAAGTCACTGCTTTCAGTGTAACTTTGAATGTTCACTAAATGAATGGTTGTTAAGTTGAGGAGTACCTGTATCCTCATTTTCTTAGGGAATACTTCCTTGCCACAAAACAGAACAGAAGAGAATAACAGAGTTGGAAGGGACCTTGGAGGTCTTCTAGTCCAACCCCCTGCTTAGACAGGAAACCCAACACCACTTCAGACAAATGGTCGTCCAATCTCTACTTAAAAACTTCCAGTGTTGAAGCAACCACAACTTCTGGAGGCAAGTTGTTCCACTGATTAATTGTTCTAACTGTCAGGAAATTTCTCCTTAGTTCTAGGTGGCTTCTCTCCATGATGAGTTTCCACCCATTGCTTCTTGTTCTACCCTCAGGTGCTTTGGAGAATAGCTTGACTCCCTCTTCTTTGTGGCAGCCCCTGAGATATTGGAACACTGCTATCCTGTCTCCCCGGTCCTTCTTTTCATTAAACTAGACATACCCAGTTCCTGCAACCGTTCTTCATATGTTTTAGCCTCCATCTTGCTTTATTATCTTGGTTACGTAGTTTCGTCTGCAGCCTGAATTCATTCGGTTTGGTGGGTTTTTCCCTAGGTGACAATGAAGAATTTGTCCACTCAAGAGGTTACCACGTTTACCTACAGCGACTGGCTCTCCAAGCAGTGGGGGGACAATCTGACCCTCGAGTGTGAGCTTGCAGCGATGATCAACAATGAGCTGATGATGGAGGACACCACGTATGTTATTCAGGTGAAAACCAGCAATATCGGAGGTGCGTTCATATTGAAAATACCCAGGAACTCAAGACTCTCATCCACAATTCTATTGCCACTGCAAGTTACAGGTAGTCCTCGACTTACAGGACATCTGGTTCTGCCAGATGTGCAAAGTCAAAGGCGAAGCCAGGTTCACTTAACAACCATGTGAATTAACAACTGCAGTGTTTCACTTAACAACTGTAGCAAGAAAGGTCGTAAAATAGGGCAAAACTCCTGTCTCACTTAAAAACAGAAATTTTGGACTCAGTTGTGGTCATCAGTCAAGGACTACCTGTGTATTAGCTTTTAGAAGCAAAATCAGCATGATCTTTGGAAAATGCAAGCAGCCCTTGAGAAATTAATCAAAATGCTTTGGGGGCACCTTAGGTTTTATTCCAAGTGTTCTAATTTTGTTTTAGATAAAACCAGATATAAAACTGAGGATATATCCAGCTTTGGAGGAGATCTCAGTACCTGAGAGAAATTGAAATTCTTCAGGGATTTTTCTCTTAAGTCCTCTGGATGGGTTGGAGGATATTTTTTGCTCCAGCTCAAGTTGAAATATTGGCAGATATTAATCTCAAATATTGACAGTGCTTATCAAATGATATAAAAATTGAAAGTGGTTGAAAAGGCCGAGATTCTCTCCTCAAGCATTAAATCCCTTCTTCTTCCTTGGGCTATAGTTACTTTCAGCAAATGCATTTATAATGTTCCAGTTTTAGTTTAATTTTGTGCCTTTATAACATTCCAGTTAAAATTACTTTAATTTTAGATCCTGTAAGAATCCAGAAAGTTGTTTCATTTGTTGCTTAATTAACCGTGTTCTGCAAACACAGCTTTTAACTCCATTCATTCCTGATGCTTACTTAAGTTAAGCCATTGTTTTCTTAGCTGTACCCTTCCTGCCCTATTTCTCAGCTCCTCAGAAACAAATGATCGGCTATTTCTGGAAATAGGAATGGGGACTTCATAATAATTTATGAAACTGTACAATGGGATTTTGCAGTGGGGGAGAGGAGGAGGAGGGCGAGGAAGAAGAGGTGGAGGAGAAAAGGAGGAAGAGGAAGAGGAGGAGGAGGAGGAGGAGGAGGAGAAGAGGAGGAGGAGGAGGAGGTGGAGGAGGAGGAGGAGAAGAAGAAGAGGAGGAGGAGGAGGAGGAGGTGGAGGAGGAGGAGGAAGAGAAGAAGAACAAGAGGAGGAGGAGGAGGAGGAGGAGGAGAAGAGGAGGGGGAGGAGGAGGAGGGGGGAGGGGGAGGAGGAGAACAAGAACAAGAAGAACAAGAACAAGAACAAGAAGAGGAGGAGGAGGAGGAGGAAGAGAAGAAGAGGAGGAGGAGGAGGAGAACAACAAGAACAAGAAGAGAAGGAGGAGGAGGAAGAGGAGGAGAAGAGGAGGAGGAGGAGGAGATTTACATTCATAAACCTTGGTTGGATGGACCTGTAATGGCAGATGATAGATGATTGCTATCATCCTTTATATCTGTGAAAGCTGCTCCAGGGATGTTGCTGAGCAGCAGGGAAGAAATCAATAGGAAGATAAGTTAATTGTGATCTGCCACCTTTGGACAGCAGCTTTTTCAGTTTCACCTCCGCTGAAGCTAATAGACTGGACAGATCTTGAACCAGGAGGAAAACTGCTGTCCGGTCTAAATTCACATGTAGCTAGCAAGGCTCTCAATATCTGTCTCATGTAGGGTTGGCTGGGGAATCTTCTTCTCTTACAGAAACTTACTTGTCCAATCTACTGCTGAAATGGACAGAGTTGCCTTCAACATTACTTAACAGACAAGAATTACATCGACAGTCTACCATGGGCAACTAGACGGTGCTTAAACCCTTTGTGGATTCTACATTAAATGAGAATCCCATCCTATTTACTTCTATCTATAGACTTGCAGCTCCCTCATCCAGCATGAACATCTTCTGATGCCCCAAAGATGCTTTTCTAAAAGGCAACTGGGCTTTTTTTTGGGGGGGGGGTCCCCCTTTGAAAAGGTTTCACGTCTCATTCCAAGAAGCTTCATTTCAAGGGGGGAAAAAACCCTAAGAACTTCCAGTTAATATTCAATCTAGGTATACCTAGAGACAAGAAGCAGATGTAGACAGAGATAAAGATCCAAGAGAGGAATAGGGCCCAGGTACTTAGGAGTCCACCTTCTGCCACCGATAACCTCCCACCGGCCAATTCACTCCCACAGAGAGGGTCTCCTCAGGGTGCCGTTGGTCAAGCAATGTCGACTGACGACCCCCAGGGGGAGAGCCTTCTCTTTGGGGGCACCCGCCCTCTGGAACAAGCTACCTCCAGGAATACGACTGATCCCGGACCTCCGTACTTTCCGCCGAGCGTTAAAGACCTTCTTATTCCAGCAAGCCGGGCTGGCTTAAAATTTTAATGGGTTATTTTATGGGGAAAGGGTTTTAAAATTTAGGGAAGCCAAACTGATTTAATTCTGTTTTAATTCTTTTTAATTTTTATACTGTATGTGTTTTAAATTTTGGCTGTTCACCGCCCTGAGTCCTTCGGGAGAAGGGCGGTATACAAATTTAAATAATAAATAAATAAATAAATAAATAAATATGGGAGGCAAGCCAAAAAAAAAAAAAAGCATAGCAGTTAAAGTATTGAAGCGGGCAAGAGACGATGGATAGATGATTTCTCTTTTTTGCTGTTGTTCTGATTTCCTTTTCCTTTTCTCTCTCTTTCTTCCCTTTTTTTCAGGTAGGTGGCATGACTAGAAGTTAGGTAGCATAGAAAGAAAACGTCCATTAATAAAGGGGTGACATGATTAAAAGTTAGAATAAGAGATAGAAATTAGAGAAGGGAGAATATTAGTGTATACACTTTTATATAATAAAATGAAAGCAGTAACAAGAGAAAGCATGGAATAATTGAATAATGACAGACTGCAACTTAATATAAATGTGTATCATCATTAGAAATATATTGAAGTTGATTGAATGTAATAACTATGATTAATTCTACTAGTTTTATTTGTATTAGAATGTATATTTATTATTATATTTATATATTTATTATGTATATATTAGGATGTATATTAGACAAACTAGTTACTGAGTCTGCATTACTATTAATCTTCTCATTGTTCCTATCACCCATCTCCTCCCACTTATGACTGCATGACTGTAATCTTGTTGCTGATATCCTTAAGATTTATAAAGACTGTTTTCCTATGACTATCATTAAGTGTTGTACCTTATGATTCTTAATGAATGTATCTTTTCTTTTATGTACACTGAGAGTGTATGCACCAAAGACAAATTCCTTGTGTGTCCAATCACACTTGGCCAATAAAGAATTCTATTTCTAATTCTAATTCTAATTCTAATTCTAATTCTAATTCTAATTCTAATTCTATTCTATTCTATTCTATTCTATTCTATTCTATTCTATTCTATTCTATTCTACTCTACTCTACTCTACTCTACTCTACTCTACTCTACTCTACTCTATTCTATTTTATGACATCCAGGTGCCACACTGTTCACTCATTAATATGCTTGTTAAAAAATAAAAAATAAAATAAAAAACTTTTTTTAAAAAAGAACTTCCAGTTGTCTTTTGAAAAATCATCTTTGGGACCACCTGGATGATGGAGAAGCTCCATAGATGTCTTCTGACAGCCGTTTCCCTCACTGCTTCCCTGCAGGTGCTGGAACCGATGCCAATGTGTCCATGATTATTTGGGGCGAGAACGGGGACAGTGGGATCTTGGCTTTGAAGGAATCGAACAAGTCCAACAAGTTTGAAAAGAACCAGCTGGATGTTTTCTATTTTCCTGACATCTTCAGTCTCGGGGATCTCTGCAAAGTGCGTATCTGGCACGACAACAAAGGTAAAGTCCGCAGTTAGGGTTCAATTTATTTTTTAATTTGATTTATATTAATTTTAAGGGACAGCCTCTCAAAGCCTTGAGTTGTAGACCTGTCAGGCACTGAACACTGAAGCAGCACTGAGTGACAGCTGTCTACCATCTGACTGAAGACTTTGCATGAAAAGTTGGCCAACACTTCTCTTGGGAATAGATTCTACCATCCAGCTCCTCATACCGTAACCCAATTTTTTTCTAATATTCAGTTGAAACCTCTTTCTTGTAATCAGTGGTGGGCTACAACCAGGGATGAAATCCAGCAGGTTCTGACAGGTTCTGGAGAACCGGTAGCGGAAATTTTGAGCAGTTTGGAGAACCGGTAGCGGAAATTTTGAGTAGTTCAGAGAACCGGTAGCAGAAATTTTGAGTAGTTCAGAGAACCAGTAGCAGAAATTTTGAGTAGTTCAGAGAACCAGTAGCAGAAATTTTGAGTAGTTCAGAGAACCAGTAGCGGAAATTTTGAGCAGTTCAGAGAACCAGTAGCGGAAATTTTGAGCAGTTTGGAGAACCGGTAGTGGAAATTTTGAGTAGTTCAGAGAACCAGTAGCAGAAATTTTGAGTAGTTCAGAGAACCAGTAGCGGAAATTTTGAGCAGTTCAGAGAACCAGTAGCGGAAATTTTGAGCAGTTTGGAGAACCGGTATCAGAAATTTTGAATAGTTCAGAGAACCGGTAGCAGAAATTTTGAGTAGTTCAGAGAACCGGCAAATACCACCTCTGGCCCCAGAGTGGGGTGGGAATGGAGATTTTGCTGTATCCTTCCCCTGGAGTGGGGTGGGAATGGAGATTTTACAGTATCCTTCTCCTGCCATGCCCACCAAGCCACACCCACCAAGCCACGCCACATCCACCAAGCCACACCCACAGAACCAGTAGTAAAACAAATTGGATTTCACCACTGGCTACAACCGGTTTAACAACCGGTTCTGCGAGCGCATGCTTTGCACGCATGCCTAACTCACTTGCGCGCAGCGTTCAAAATACAGCAATTTGAAGCTCAGCTGCTCACCTTCTAAGGCAGCCCCGGTAATTAGGACAGCGGAGGCGCGGAAATCAGCTGTGCCACACAAATCAGCTGATCCAGAAAGAAGGCAGGATAGGACAGGATAGGGCTGGTGCGGATGGGTGGAGCCAGCTGATTGTCAGAACTACCGGTTCGCTTCAACTGGTCCAAATCGGCTGAATCCCATCCCTGCTTATAATCCATTATTCTGTATCGTGCATTCAGGAATGATAGAGATCAGTTCATGCATACACATTACCTGTTATTCTGTTATTACCGATTCTTTCAAAGTCTTTTCAATCAATCAATTGGAGTAGAGCTGGAAGGAACCTTGGAGGTCTTCTAGTCCAGCCCACTGCTCAAGCAGGACACCCTATACCATTTCAGACAACTGGATGTCCAATCTCTTCTTAAAAACCTCCAGGGTTGGAGCACCCACAATTTCTGAAGTCATTCCACTGGATAATTATTCTCACTATTAGGAAGTTTCTCCTTAATTCCAGGTTGTTTCTCTCCTTGATTAGTATCCATCCATTGTTTCTGGTCTTGCCTTCTGGTGTTTTGGGAAATAGAACGACCCTCTCTTCTTTGTGGCAGCCCCTCAAATATTGGAATACTACTGTCAGGGATGAAATCCAAAATTTTTCCCTACCAGTTCTGTGGGCGTGGCTTGGTGGGGGTGGCAGGGGAAGGATATTGCAAAATCTCCATTCCCTCCCCTCCTGGGGGAAGGATATTGCAAAATCCCCATTCCCACCCCACTCTGGGGCCAGCCAGAAGTGGTATTTGCCAGTTCTCCAAACTACTCAAAATTTCCACTACCGGTTCTCCAGAACCTGTTAGAACCTGCTGGATTTCACCCCTGGATACTGCTATGTCACTCCCTAGTCCTTTTTTTCTCTAGACTAACTATACGGAATTCCTGCAACCATTCTTCATATATTTTAGTCTCCATGCCCTTAATTTCGTAGGACGTTTTATTTTAAGGGCCCTGGCTGTCTCTATTATCCATTTTTGAACCTGATCTAGCTTTTTCTGGCACCCAGAGTGGGACACAGTAGGGGGGGAAAGTTTTTTTTTTATAAAGGAAGTATTCCTTCCTGTACTTTGCAAATTATGTTTCCGTTGAAGCCTAAAATTGCATTTCCTTTTCTTCTTCTTTTTTTGTAGCTACACCATATGGCTCTTTTTTTAAAAAAAAAAATCTGTAAATAATTATCTTTTCAGCCTACTTTTTCACAAGTATTTTTGCCCAGCCAGAAATCCTTTCACTCCCTATCTATGCATTTGTTGCCCTTTTCTAAAATGAAGAATTTTGCATTTGTCTCTGGTAAATTTAATCCTGTTATTATTGTCCCTTCTGTTCTCTCTTGATGGATTTCAGTATTCCAAGGCATTTGCTGTCCCTCCCAAATTTTGTGCCATCTGCAGTTTTGATGAACATGTCCTCCACCTTCTCATTCTCTTCGTTAATCAACAGATTAAAAAGTTCAGGATCCAGAACTGAGCCATGTGGCCCTTCACTTGATGAGCAGACCCTGAGTACAATAATTAAGCTAGCTATCTAACACTTAATTGCCATGCCATGCAGACCTCACAAGTGTCGCTGTCAAGCCAGCATCTGTCTATGTGTTAAATATGATTCCTGCTTTTGCTCTACCTATACAGTAGTGGCTAAAATTGTGGAAACCTTTTGGGAAAAGTGTATTTTCTAAAACTAGCTAATAACACCACTTTTGGGGGAGAGTAGTACCATAAAATTGTATATCAATGGAAAGGTAATTGAATCAAGAATGTAATGCAATAACTTTTAGGAAGGATTTGCTATTAGAATAGCAGTGACAGTATAAAGAAGAAAAGTGAAACACGTAGAAAAAAAACGAGACATACAAAAATGATCACCATAGAAAAAACAAGATATACAAAAATGATCCCCATGTCAGTTCATACATAGTTGGGTAACCTTTAGCATGAATTACGACCTTACAACGTCTTCCCATGGAGTGAACCAAGTCTTTGAGTTCTGCAGCTGTTATCACGTGAAACCAAAATTGAATTATTGCTTCTAGTAACTGGCCACCAAGATGCTCTTTCGAGGCTACCTCAATACAATACTGCTCAGGCGGAAGTGATTCGCCCGGTTGTCCCCTCAAAACAGCTGGCTGCTCCAGTAGTTACCAGAGCCCAGGCGAAAGGGGACCAAACCTCGTCCGGCAACTTGAGCGACCCAACTACCCAGACAGCTCCTCCCTCCCCCCCGTCACAATGACAGACGTAGCAAGCAAGCAATATAGGGAGGCGGAGCCAATTAGGTGGGTCCGCCCCAGGCGCCTGATGGATCCTGATAGGTTCCAGACGGAGCTTGGGCCATTTCCTGAAGATCTGGCACACGACTCGGCCGAGGACCTGGTAGCTGCCTGGGATCGGGCGGCTGGTGGGGCCTTGGATCGAGTCGTGCCTCTGCGGCCTCTGACCCGGTGTCGATCCCTCGCGGCTCCTTGGTTCACCGAGGAGCTGAGGGAGATGAAACGCCGGAAAAGACGCCTAGAGAGCGGTTGGAGGGCCAGACTCGCTGAATTTGACCGAACACTGGTAAGGTCGCATATTAAGACCTACTTAGTGGCGATAAAAGCGGCAAAGTTTAATTACTTTTCCGCTCTTATTGCATCATCAGAGAATCGTCCGGCCGCCCTGTTCAGGGTGACCCGCTCCCTGCTCCACCCGGGAGCACGGGAGGACCCCCTGGAAGGCAGGGCCGAGGACTTCGGACAATATCTGTATGACAAAATCGCTCAGATCCGGGGGGATTTGGACTCTGACCGGATAGATTCGGGCAGGGTGGCGAGGAATAGTCTTGAGAACGTTATCTGGGAAGAGTTTGACTCTGTGACCCCTGATGACGTGGACAGGATTCCGGGCTGGCCTAACACTTTTAAAAAAGTTTTTAATTGTTTGTTATTGTTTTTAATCATGGGGCCAAATTTATATATATCTTTTTAATTGTATTTTAATGTTTGTAGTTTATGTTTTTATTTGGCTGTTCACTGCCCTGAGTCCTCAGGGAGAAGGGCGGTATACAAATTTAAAACTAACTAACTAACTAAATAAATAGAAGCGGAGGCTGACATTCGACCCTCCTGCAGAAGAGACGTTAGTCCCAGAAAGAGAACAGATAAAAGGGAATATAGAAAATCACATAAACAGGTAACATGTGTACAGTCCCATAACTAAATCCCATAACTAAGTCCCATTATTCCAGGATATTTGGAATAAAACAATTGCAGCTGACTCGGAGCTCTAACATCTCACTCATTTACCCATTCAGATTGAGTTGATGGGAAATGTTTCCAGGCCACCAAGATGCTGGGTTATTGCTGGATTGCTTCTGACTAACAAGTTTCTTTAGCTGGCTCCATAGATTTTCAATTGGGTTAAGATCTGGGCTATTCCCAGGCCAATCCAGCAGTGGAATAGGATTATCTTGAAAATCCAAAAAAAAAAAAAAAAAGTGGTGTCAGCCATCAAACTTCAAAAATACACTTTCCCCAAAAGGTTCCCACAATTTTGGCCACTACTGTACCTCATTATAACAGAATATCAGAGTAGGAATGGAGCTTGGAGGTCTTCTAGTCCAACCCTCTGCTCAAGCAGGAGACTCTAAACCATCCAATCCCATCTTAAAAACCTCCAGAGATGGAGCACCTACAATTTCTGGAGGCAAGTCGTATCATTGGTTAATTGTCCTTGTTATGTCCTTATAAGGACATCCGCCCGGATTGGCTGCCAGCCACCGGGCGGGAAGATTTGAATCCCTGTCAGGGGGCGGTGCGTCTGCCGGAGCGAATATAAGGAGAGCTCCGGCAGCGCACAGCCAGTCTTGCTACTGTTTCTGGTACTCAATAAAGGTTACTAATGTAATGAGCTGGTCACGTCTTCCTTTCCTGCGCTGATCTAACACTGGCGACGAAGGACTAGAGAGAAGAACGAACCTCGCGGCACCAAGCCAACTAGACAAGACTCCGGCACCGGGAACTACAGTAGGCATTTCCAAAGGCATGGCATCCGCTGAAGTCACTTTGCCAGCCCTTGCTCCTTTCCGCCCAGGGAAGGACAAGTGGAAATCCTATGTAGTGAAATTCCGGCAATACCTGAGAGGCAACAACATCAGGGATGCCGATGATGACCGGAAGAAGGGCATCTTCCTGGCCAACTGCGGCTCTGAGGTCCTCGACATGGCAATCGATCTCGTAGCACCACGAGACATCGAAGAAGTGCCATGGACAGACCTGCTGCAGATCCTGGAGGACCACTATGCCCCAACAGGAACACCGGTGGCGAACCGTTTCACCTTCCATCAACGGGACCAGAAGGAAGGTGAGACGATCAAGGAATTTGTGGCCGCCCTACGCCAGATCGCAGCCAGCTGTGAGTTCGACCACGTGGACAATGCCATCACTGACCGCGTGGTTTTCGGCATGAGGGACAGGGGCCTGCAAAAGAAATTCCTGAGCAGGAAGAAGCTCGTGCTCAAGGATGTGGTGGAGGAAGCCACCGCATCCGAAATCTCGGAGAAAGCAGCTGCCGCAGTAAGCAGAGCTAAGGGAATCCACAAGATTCGCTCCACAGAGCAATCATCAACGGAGGATTCCACGGCGGGATCCGAGTCGGAGGGAGAGTCCACCGTCCACAAGGTATCCAGACCCCCAAGGCGGGAAACCGCCCAACGGAACTACAAAGGAGAGCGCTGCGCCAGCTGCAGAGGGGACCATGCCAGAGCAACCTGCAAGTGGAGAGATGCGACCTGCCGACGCTGCAACAGAAGGGGTCACATCGCCGAAGCTTGCAGAGCTGAGGAACCAGCCCCAGAGCCCTCCAGCCACCGTCCCCGCGAGAATCGGAAGGATTACCAGAGGTCATCCAAACGGTCCTCTGGTCCTTCCAGACGCAGAGACGACGAATTTCCCCGGAGCGGAGCGGTCCACCAGACGACCATCGCTCACACGACCTCAGACAAGGCCACCAAGTTCCACGTGACCATCCACGTGGAGGGAGCACCCTGCAAAATGGAGGTAGACTCGGGCTCGGTCTACTCCATCATGGACTGGCAGCAGTTGAAGCGCCTGCAACCCAGCATCACCAAGCGAGAGCTGAAGCCACTACACTCCAAGCTCGTCGACTTCGGGGGAAACCCCATCGGAGTGCTAGGAAGAGCCAACATCCGAGTCACCTACAAGCAGTTCGAAGGCAAGCTCCCCATCACCGTCGTAAAGGACAGCCGACCGAACCTGCTAGGAGTGGAGTGGTTCAAGCCGCTGGGGCTTTCAATCGAAGGCATCAACCAAATTTGCAGGGACGAACTCGACTACCTCATCGAAGAGTTCAAGGAAGTCTTCGATGGTAAGCTGGGGAAATTTGTGGGGAGGCCAATCTCTTTCAATCTGGACAAGGGAATCACCCCAATTAGGCTAAAGCCCCGCCGAGTTCCATTTGCCCTGCGGCCCAAAGTAGATGAGCAGCTGGATAAGCTGATCGCCCAGGGCGTCCTGGAACCGATCGATCATGCCTCATGGGAGACCCCCATTGTGACCCCACTGAAGCATGATGGGTCTGTGCGCATCTGCGCCGACTACCGTTGTACCATCAACAAGGCGTTGGCACAGAGCGCATACCCAGTCCCAGTGGTGCAACACCTGCTGCATTCCCTGGGATCTGGATCAATCTTCGCGAAACTGGACCTGGCCCAGGCTTACCAGCAACTGCCAGTAGGCGAAAAAACGGCGGAGGCTCAAACAATTGTCACGCACAGGGGGGCATTCAAATGCAACCGGCTCCAATTTGGAGTCAGCGCTGCCCCCGGCATCTTCCAATCCATGATGGAACGCCTCCTCCAAGGCGTTCCAGGGGTGGTGCCTTACTTCGACGATGTGCTCGTCTCCGGGGACTCAAGAGCCCAACTCCTTGAAAGGCTTAGGCTTGTCCTGCAGCGGTTCAAGGCCAAGGGCTTGAGGGTCAGGCGGGACAAGTGCATCATAGGAGTACAGGAAGTCGAGTTCCTGGGCTACCTCATTGATAGCACAGGCATCCACCCCACTAAATCAAAAGTGGAAGCAATCCATGAAGCTCCAAGCCCAAAAAACAAAACGGAGCTTCAGGCTTTCCTTGGGTTGCTCAACTTCTACGCCATTTTCTTAAAACAGAAAGCCACAGTTGCTGAGCCACTCCACCGCCTGCTGGGGAAATCGGCTTCCTGGAAGTGGGGCCAGGAAGAGGAAGCAGCGTTCCGGGCCATCAAGGGACTACTGACGTCCGAAAGCGTCCTCATCCAATACAGCGAGACGCTGCCCATCAAACTGACGTGTGATGCGTCTCCATACGGGGTGGGGGCAGTCCTCAGCCATGAGCTGCCCAACGGCACGGAAGCCCCATCGCCTACTTCTCGAAAACCATGTCCGGCACAGAGCGGAACTACAGCCAGCTGGACAAAGAAGCCCTGGCAATCGTGGCAGGGGTGAAGCGCTTCCACGAATACCTGTACGGAAGGCGTTTCACCATAATCACCGATCACAAGCCACTCCTGGGACTCCTCGCAGGTGACCAACCCACCCCGACCTTCATGTCTCCACGGATGACGAGATGGGCCATCTTCCTAGCCGGCTACTCCTATAGGCTCGTGCACCAGCCAGGCACAGCCATAGGAAACGCTGACGCACTCAGTAGATGCCCATCGAAGAACCCGGTGGAAGACCCAGCCCCCACGCTCCATCTATTCCACATAGATGACGACGCCAGCTGTCCAGTCTCCTCCGCAGATGTGGCCGCACACACCCAGAGAGACCCCACCCTCCGCCAAGTAAGGTCCTGGATCCTCAGGGGGTGGCCATCGGAACAGACGGAGGAGAGGTTCAGCCCGTTCACCAGGAAACAGAAGGAGCTGTCCACCATTAAGGGCTGTCTGCTATGGGGAGACAGGGTGCTGATCCCAAGCACTCTGCAACGGCGGACGCTAGAGACACTGCACAACGGGCACCCAGGCATCGTCCGCATGAAGGCCCTGGCACGGAGTTACCTCTGGTGGCCCTCACTGGACAGAGACATTGAACAATGGGTCTCCAGATGTGACCCGTGCCAAGAAGTCCGCCCAGCACCGCCACAATCCGAAGTCACGAACTGGGAGACCCCCAGCAACCCATGGTCGAGGGTCCACATCGACTTCGCGGGCCCGATGCAAGGGCGGCACCTCCTCATCGTGGTAGATGCCTTCTCCAAGTGGCTCGAGGTGATACCCATGGCATCTACCACAACAGAAGTGACGATCCGAGCCCTGCGCCGCCTGTTTGCCACACACGGACTTCCGGACGTGCTGGTCTCGGACAACGGCCCCCAGCTCACATCCCTGGCCATGGAGTCCTTCCTGGCAGGACTGGGCATCCGCCATGCCCTCGCCGCTCCGTACAGGCCGGCCGGAAACGGACAAGCGGAACGGATGGTCCGGCTCACAAAAGAAGCCCTCACCAAGATGGGCCCAGGAGACTGGCAAGAACGCATCGACAACTTCCTCCTCACCCAGCACATCACGCCGCATGCCACCACCCACAAGAGCCCGGCCGAACTCCTCATGGGCAGAAGGTTGAGGTCACCCTTGGACCGGCTGCACCCCCAATACAGCCCGGAAGTGACCGCAACCGCCAGCTGCCCGCTTCGCGCCTTCAGCAAAGGAAATTCAGTTTTCGCGCTGAATTTCAACGGCTCTCCCAAGTGGGGAAGGGGAAGATTGCCAGCACAACCGGCCCCAAATCCTACACCGTCGAGTTGGAAGATGGACAGGTCGTGAGACGTCACATCGACCAACTCCGGAAAAGGTGGGGGGGAGCACACGAAAACCAGCCTGACGAGGTAGGCCTACAACACCCAGACGAGGTAGGCCTGCAACACCCCGGCGAGGTAGGCCTACAACACCCAGACGAGGTAGGCCTACCACACCCCTGCGAGGCAGAGCAACGCCATCCCGACGAGGTCGGCCCAGCACACTACCAGGCACTGTCACGTCGGCAGTGCAGCGAGGTAGACCGGGGCCAACCACACGGGGGATGGCAACACCAACCCGACCAGGTGGGCACCCGGCACAGCAGGCCCAGGGACCCCCGACCCAGCCCGCAGGTAGACCGGGACCTGCCCAGAAGGGGAGCACCGCACCCCACCAGTGAAGGCAACCCACGGCAGCCCTACCAGGGAGACCTCAACGCAAGGCGAGTAGACCGGGGACCCTCGCAGATGGGCACACCACAGCACATGGGCGAGGGTGGCACACGACTCCCCGGCGAGGGGGACCCCCGCCCAACGCAAGAAACAACCCGGCAACAACAACCCAACCCAGACGACCCCAACCACCAACTGGCGGTAGACCAGGGACTAGGGGGAAGGGAAAGCCGACAACAACCCGGCCAGGGAGGCCTCCACCAGCCCGAGGAGGAAGCCCCACAACAACACCCCGACCAGGTCGACCACCACCAACCCGACGGGGAAGGCCAGCGCCAGCCCGGCAAAGGAGACCTGCGCCACCCCTGCAAGGTCGGACACCGCTACCCGAGCCAACACCACCCACAGCGAGCAGACCGGACCCAAGGGCACCGGCCCGAACCACCCTCCGGACCACAGCGAACCGGGCCGCAGCAGAACCGCAGCCACCGGGAGACCCAGGAAGAGCAAGTGACAGCCGGGGTCTTACCGAGACTCAGACGCTCTTCCCGGGTCAAGACCGAACAGCACCGCCGAGGCGAAAGATCCACAGGCCAGGAGGAAGACCACCAGAACCAGCCATCCAAGGTCTGCGGTCCGGCCGGAGGCGCTGAGGGTGACTCCGCCCACTCGCCAGCCGAACCGAGCCCGGTTCCGGGGAAGGAGCCAGGAGCCACAGGAACCCCGTCCGTCCAGGGCGGGGACGCGGAAGAAATGAGACTGCGCAGGTCAAGTAGGGTGCCTAGGCGTCCTACGTACCTGCGGGACTACGTCACGTTTATTGACGAACACTGAACTGTTTTTTTTCTTTGGACTAGGGGGGAGGAGTGTTATGTCCTTATAAGGACATCCGCCCGGATTGGCTGCCAGCCACCGGGCGGGAAGATTTGAATCCCTGTCAGGGGGCGGTGCGTCTGCCGGAGCGAATATAAGGAGAGCTCCGGCAGCGCACAGCCAGTCTTGCTACTGTTTCTGGTACTCAATAAAGGTTACTAATGTAACGAGCTGGTCACGTCTTCCTTTCCTGCGCCGATCTAACAGTCCTCCTTGTCAGAAAATTTCTCCTTGGTTCTAGGTTGATTCTCTCCTTGACTATCACACAATAGATACAGTCATATAACATCCTTAACCTAGTTCCTGAGTTATTATTGTTGTGTTTGTTCAGTTGTTAAATCGTGTCTGATTCTTCGTGGCCTCATGGACCACAGCATACCAGGCTTCCACTGAGTCACCCTGAGTTTGCCCAAATTCACGTTCTTTGCATCCCCTTCTCTTTTGCCCTTCCATCTTCCCCAACATCAGGGTCTTCTCCAAGGAGTCCTCTCGTCTCATTCGGCGGCCAAAGTTTTTGAGCTTCAGCTTCAGGATCTCTCCTTCCAAAAGACAGTCAGGGTTGATTTCCTTTAGGATCGACTGATTGGAAGAGTCTGCTCCAACACCACAATTTGAAAGCATCAGGTTTTTTTTTTTAATTATTTTTTTATTAATCATATTTCTATGCCACCCACTCTCCAAGGACTCTGGGCAGCTTACAACAATCAACAGTATACTAAAATAGCATTTTGCCCCCAACAATCTGAGTCCTCATTTTACCCACCTCGGAAGTATGGAAGGCTGAGTCAACCTTGAGCCAGTGAGATTTGATCCGCTGATCTGCTGAACTAGCAGTCAGCTGAAGTAGCTGCAGTACAGCACTCTAACCACTGCGCCACCTCGTTCTCAGTTCTTCGGCACTCAGCCTTCCTTACAGTCCAACTCTCACAGTCATACATTGCTGATATTAGTTGCGAAGTCGTGTCCGACCTATCGCGACCCCATGGACCACGTTCCTCCAGGCCTTCCTGTCCTCTACCATCCTCTGGAGTCCATTTAAGCTCACACCGACTCCATCCAGCCACCTCTTTCTCTGCCGCCCCTTTCTTCTTTTGCCCTCCATCGTTCCCAGCATTAGGCTCTTCTCCAGTGAGTCCTTCCTTCTCATTTGGTGGCCAAAGTTTTGAGTTTCATCTTCAGTATATTATATTATAATATTATATAATATTATAAATTATATATAGACATGGACACATGAAAAAAATTTTTTGGGCACAAAATAAAAGGATATAAATAGGCAAAACATAGCCATAAATACATAGAATGATTACATATAAATGGGGACAGTAGGACAGGGACGGTAGGCACCCTGCTGCGCTTATGCACGCCCCCTTGACGGATCTCTTAACAAACTTGAAAGGTCTACAATAGACAGTTTAAAGTAAAAGGTACAGGAGTTAGAGAGACTAACAACATGTTAGTGTTAATGTTGCTGTTAACTAGTTCAGTGTATTACACGAACACTAGTGGGCTGCTATGCTTTGCCTTCTATTAAGACAAATATTCTCTCTGCACTATTTGCATCTTTTCTAGGTGTAAGCAGTCTTTTTTGAGCCAACAAGCAGAGTATTTTGAGAAATTGGAACCATGGAATGATAGAGTTGGATGCCTAGAATTTAAATGCATCCCTCTCTCTCCCCCCCACCTCCTTCTCTCCCTCTCCTTAGCCCTCTCCCCACCTCTCTTCCCCATCCCTATCTCCCTCTCCCCTTCCCCCTCTCCCTCTCCCCCTCTTTCTCTTTCTCATCACTCTCTCTCTCCCTCTAGCCCTCTTCTCCTCCCCTCTCTCTCCCCTGGTCTCCTCCTCTTTCTCCCTTTCCCTCTCCCTTTTTCTTTCCCTTTCCCTCCCTCCCTCTTTCTCTCTCCCTCTCCCCCCCTCTCTCTCCCCCTAGCCCTCTCCTCCTTCCCTCTCTCTCCCTCACCCTTCCCTTCTTTCTCCCTCCCTCCCCCTCTCTCTCTTCCTCTTCCTTTCCCTCTCTTTCTCTCTCTCCCCCTCTCTCTCCCTAGCTCTAGCCCTCTCCTCCTTCCCCCCTCTCTCTCTCCCTCACCCTTCCCTTCTTTCTCCCTCCCTCCCCCCTCTCTCTTCCTCTTCCTTTCCCTCTTTTTCTCTCTCTCTCCCCTCTCTCTCTCCCTAGCTCTAGCCCTCTCCTCCTCCCCTCTCTCTCCCCTGCCCTCCTCCTCTTTTTCCCTTTTCCTCTCCCTTTCCCTTTCTCTCTCTCCCTCTTTCTCTTTCTCTCTCCCTCTCCCTCACTCTCTCTCCCCCTCTCCCTGGCCCTCTCCTCCTCCCCTCTCTCTCCCCCACCCTTCCCCTCTTTCTCCCTCTCCCTCCCCATCTCCCTCTTCCTTTCCCTCTCCCTCTCCCCCTCTCCTTCTCCCTAGCCCTCTCCCCCTCTCTCCCTCCCATCCCCCTCTTCCTTTCCCTCTCCCTTTCTCTCTCCCCCTCCTCCTCCCTCTTCCTTTTTCTTTCCCTTTCCCTCTCCCCCTCTCTTTCTCCCTAGCCCTCTCCCCCTCTCTCCCTCCCATCCCCCTCTTTCTTTCCCTCTCCCTTTCTCTCTCTCCCCCTCCTCCTCCCTCTTCCTTTTTCTTTTCCTTTTCCTCTCCCTCTCTGTTGTGTTCTACATTGTGCAAGCAGATCTGCACGTATTTCTATTTTTGTATGTGTGTGTGTGAAATAAAAGCAACTAATCTGTCTGTGTTGTGTCTACGAGCTTCTCTTATAAGTAAATTGCTCAATACCAAGCGAAGAGACTTTTAAATGCATCGCTGTGCCCGGAGTACAAGAGTTGGTATTGTACAAATTGACAAGGCAGTTGATTTCGGATAACTGCTTCGAAAGGATAGGCATCGGAGTTTATTTTGAAAATAAATTTTGAAAAGACCCATCAACCAGGATTTGCCTTCTCTAGCCCAGCGAGCCGACATTTCCATATTACTCGTTTGGGTACTACTTCATCTGAATAATAAAAGTTAGAAGTGGTGAGAAAAACACTCCCCGGTTTGCCTTCTGATTGAAAATGGACAGAGGTAGGTTTCAGCAGGTTCTGACCAGTTCTGGAGAACTGGTAGCGGAAATTGTGAGTAGTTCGGAGAACCGGTAGTAAAAATTCTGACTCTCTGCCTCCCAGGTCCCAGCTGATCGGGAGGAAATGGGGATTTTGCAGTAACCTTCCCCTGGAGTGGGGTGGGAATGGAGATTTTACACTATCCTTCCCCTGCTATGCCCACCAAGCCACACCCACCAAGCCATGCCACACCCACCAAACCACACCCACAGAACCAGTAGTAAAAAAAATTGAACCCCACCACTGAAAATGGACCTCTCTTGTCCTACTTATCTCTAGATACAAGGAACGACTTACAACTGTTCATTTAGCGACAGTTCAAAGTTACAATGGCACTGAAAAAAATGACTTAGGACCATTTTTCACACTGCAGCATTCCCCCTGGTGGATCCAAATTCAGACG
Organism: Arizona elegans; assembly: GCA_022577455.1. Classification (NCBI taxonomy): domain Eukaryota; kingdom Metazoa; phylum Chordata; class Lepidosauria; order Squamata; family Colubridae; genus Arizona; species Arizona elegans. Next base: position 3,035,331 of record JAKOOJ010000050.1, read on the forward strand.
CTTGGCAAGTGACTCATATTTATGACGGTTGCAGTGACCCGGGGTCATGTCATCCCCTTTTGCGACCTCCTGACAAGCAGAGTCAATGGCGAAGCCAGATTCACTTAACAACCATGTTACTAACTTAACAAGTGCAGTTGTTTCACTTAACAACTGTGGCAAGAAAGGTCGTAAAACGGGTCAAAACTTACTTCACCACTGTCTCGCTTAGCAAAGGCAGGAATGTTTAGGCTCAATTGTGGTCCTAAGTCCGTGATGGGGAACCTATGGCACGTGTGCCAGAAGAGGCATGTAGTGCCCTCTCTGTGGGCACACGAGCCATTGCCCAATTCAGCTCCGCCATGCATGCACGCGCCTCCCACTGGCCAGCTTGTCTTCGGGTTTCTGCTCTGCATGCACGGGGGGGGCAAGGAACGTGGAGGGGGCCACACTTGCATGCACGTGGGGGCGGAAAGTGTGCAGGGGGAGGTGAAGAGGTTGTAAAAAAATGCTTTCAAAAGCCTCTGATGATCCAAGCTGAGTTGCCTGATCGGCAGAGGCTTTTTTAAAAACTCATCTTGGATCATTAGAGGCATTTAAAAGAAAAAAAGGGTTTTTTTCTTTTAAAAGCCTTTGATGATCCCAGCTGAGCCGCATGATCATCAGAGGCTTTTTTTTTTTACTTTTAAAAGCATTTTTTTGTCCGAAGAGGTTGTAGAAAAAATGCTTTTAAAAGTAAAAAAAAAAAAAGCCTCTGATGATTGTGCAGCTCAGCTGGGCATGTGGGGGGGCGGGGATTTTTTTGCTACCGGTTCTCCGAACCACCCGCCTCCATCACTACCAGATCGGGCGATCCGGTCCAAACCGGGAGCATTTCACCCCTGACGCACGCGCATTGCATTCGGGCACAGTTCGGAAAAGGTTAGCCATCACTGTCCTAAGTCAAGGACTGTCTATAGATTTTTCAACCCCCTTGTGGTCATAATTCGATGACTGCCATTAGTATTAATCAAATTACTTCATCTGCCAAAGGAATAAGACTCTTCTTTTCTAACAGGAATCGCGCCAGGCTGGCATCTGGAATACATTGATATTGAAGACTCTCTTATGGACAAAATTTTCCGTTTCCAGTGTGACCGCTGGCTTGCGAAAGATGAAGATGACGGCCAGATTATCCGGGAACTGGCTTGTGCCAATAATGACATTTTGGAATTGAAAGAACGAACCTGTAAGTTGAACAACATGGAAGAAAAACCAAATGGTATATAGGTATAGTAGGTGGTACTATATAGCTATACTATATAGGGGATGCCACAAAGAAGAGGGAGTCAACTTATTCTCCAAAGCTCCTGAAGGCAGGAGAAGAAGCAACAGATGGAAACTAATCAAGGAGAGAAGCAACCTAAAACTTGTTCTGTCCCCGTCTCACACACGCACACAAACAGCCAGCTGGGGGTTAAATAAACTGGCAGACAACCAATTCTTTCAATAAGAGGATTGGCAGCAACCCAGTAGCTGCTTGCCAAGACTTTACTCATAAACAAGATACACACAGTTCAAGAATTGTCAAGTCCAGTCCGTAATTAAATCCAAGGCAGATAATGTTGTTTCCAAAGATGCAATGTGACTCGATAGTAGTTATTTAGTTAGTTTTGTCTGTCACAGTCTGAATGGCTATCTCACCCCCTTTTATACTCTGTGGGGTGTGGTCCAGTGACTCAGCTTAATCTCTGACACGCCTCTTCTTCTGTTGCGCGCGCTTATCTCTGCGACGCTGCCGAAGATCCAGCCAAGACTCATCTCCCTCATAACTGTCCACCTGTGGCTGCGTGGACGTGCTTGGCCCCGGGCCTATCTCTTGACCTTCGGCGGACACCGAAGGTATTGCCAGAGAGGAGGGTCCTGCAGAGGGAGGCCTTGCCAACTCCTCCTTCACTCTCGGAGTCCTCTCCTGCCGATGACACAGGCTCAGGTAACGGAGCCACAACAAAACTAAGGATAAATTTCCTGACAGAACAATTGATTAGTGGAACGATACTCCATCACCAGAGGTTTTTAAGAAGAGATTGGACTGGAGTAGTATAGAGCATGCTGCCTGAGCAGGGGGTTGGACTAGAAGACCTCCAAGGTCCCTTCCAACTCTGTTATTCTGGGAGGAATGAGGAATGAGATGAGATGTCACTGCAAAATGGCCTTTTCAGCTTATAGCATTTTTGTTAGCCATCTCCTCAAACGCTGAAGTTCTGAGGCCATATTCCTGTCACTTCCAGAGCAGACATGCTGGGGGGGAAATGGGATAAATGAGACCATAACACTAACACTCCTTGACTGAAATGTCTTCTGGACATCAGGGCTTAAAAAAAAAAAAAAACTGAAAAAGATGATTTTTTTAGTGCATGGTCGGGTAAACTAATCTTATGAAAGCCTAGAGAGAGAAAAAATACAGTTGTCTTAATCTTACTTTTAGGGATTTAGAGAAAGCAACTGAATAAATCTCATGATAGCTGATCAATAGATTAATTCAGGGGTGAGATTCAGAAATTTTAGCAACCGGTTCTCTGCCCTGTTGCTGGGTGGGTGTGGCCTACTTGGCCTCCTGTACCACGGGGGGGGGCATTTCCACCCTCCCCAGGCTCCAGAGGCTTTCCTCGAGCCTCCAGGAGGGCAAAAACAGCCTCCCACGGACTCCGGAGGCCCTCCAGAGGCCAGAAATGGGCCCATTTCCAGACTTCCGGAACTTCTGGTAGGACCGTTTTTCACCCTCCCAGAGCCTCCACGCAGGCCCTGCACTTACCTGGCATCCAAAATGGGCTGCGTGGAGACTCCTGGGAGGGGAGGGGCAAGATGGTCGGGGTCAGCCAGTCCTTGCAACTACCGGTTCAGTGAACCAGATTAAAATTAACATTCAATTCACCTGAACCGGTCCAAACCGGCTGAATCCCACTCCTGGATTAATTCAACGCTATGTGTTTGAGTTTTAAATTTCATATATTCCTGGATAGCAGACATTTGGAAGTTCATCCAGGACTTTCTTCCATGAATGCTATAGTTTGACTAAACGAAAGAGACTCAAGCTGCTGAAGTTGACGTTTTTAACTATCAGTCTTGCATCAGTGAATCACTTCTGTAAATAAACAGGGAATGACAGGGGAAGAAAGTTAAGAAGCTGTCATAAGCGGAGAGTAACTACTGAGTAACTCTTAGAAGGAAAGATTGGTAGACTAGTTCTCCCAGGTTTTCCCACTTTTCTTGGAGATCATCGTTTCAGAGGGCTGGAAGGGACCTTGGAGGTCCTCTAGTCCAACCCTCTGGGGGGACATCAAGGATCAAAATTGGGACTTGTGTACCAAGCAGAATGCAGAATAACAGTGTTGGAAAGGATCTTGGAAGACTTTAAGTCGAATCCACTGCTCAAACAGGAGACCCATACCATTTCAGACAATCATCCAATCTATAGTGGAATTAGAATAGTGGACAGAGTGGGAAGGGACCTTGGAGGTCTTCTAGTCCAACCCCCTGCTTAGGCAGGAAACCTTATACCATTTCAGGCAAATGTTGTCCAAACTCTTCTTAAAAACTTCCAGTGTTGGAGCATTCACAACTTCTGGATGCAAGTTGTTCCTCTGATTAATTGTTCTAACTGTCAGGAAATTCCTCCTTAGTTCTAGGTTGCTTCTCTCCTTGATTAGTTTCCACCCATTGCTTCTTGTCCTGCCCTCAGGTGCTTTGGAGAATAGCTTGACTCCCTCTTCTTGATGGCAGCCCCTGAGTTATTGGAAGACTGCTATCATCTCACCCTTAGTCCTTCTTTTCATTAAACTAGACCAGGGGTCGGCAACCTTAAATACTCAAAGAGCCACAAAGGTCCTAACTGGAAGCCCCCCGTCCAATTCTGGAGCGGATTGGAAGTCCGGTTCCCCTACCATAGAGTCTCCTAGCGCTGCATCCTTTTTCCTCCACCTGTCCTAACTGAAAGCCCTATCAATTGGGGAGCCGACTGGCAACAGGGAGCCACAGCAGAGGGATGAAAGAGCCGCAAGCGGCTTCAGAGCTGCAGGTTGCCAACCTCTGAACTAGACATCATCATCATCATCATCATCATCATCATCATCATCATCATAATTTTATTTCTATACCGCCCTTCTCCCGAAGGACTCAGGGCGGTGTACAGCCAATTTAAAAACACAGGACACAACAATAATTAAAAATTAAAATAATTAAATAGATTTGGCCAATTTAAAACCCCAAAAATTTAAAATACCCCAATTTAAAATTATTATGTTGATAGCCCTGCCTGGCGGAACAACAGGATCTTCAGTGCACAGCGAAACACCTGGAGGACATGCCCAATTCTCTTCTTAAAAACCTCAAGATGCTCTTGAACTATGAACCGTGGAATGGGAAACGCTAAACTAAGATGCTTAGCCTTAACTTAGTGCTTTCTCTGAACTTTCAAGCTTATGAGATCCTCACCATTACCAGCAATAAGGAGGATTCGGAGACCAAGGAAAACGTGTCCATTATTTTTGAAGGCAAGAGAGGGCGTTCCAAGGAGTTCCTTCTGGAGAACTCCTCGAGAAAGAGGAGATTTTTAAGGTATGTTATTGTAATACCATAATTATAGTGACCTGAACTCTTCCTTCATTATAAAATTGAATGATTATAATCAGCAAACTTTGGGCTGATGAAAAGATTGCCCTTAATGAATGAACTGTTCAGCAGCCTCTACTGCTCACTTTAAAAATAAGCGCTGTATTTATAAAGACATATCGTTATAAGATGCGTTCATTATTGGCCACATTTAGGGAATGCCTTTCCTAAACCAATGTATCTTAGTTCTCTAATCTCCAAATAAATACATTCCTTTCTTCTCCCTTTAAAAGAATTGGATGTTTAGATGTGCAACGTGATCTATGTTAATTCCTTGATTGAAATGTTTCTCATAAGTGTTCAGAGAACCTGCATTATCTCAGTGACCTGTGCATTGAGAAATGTTGGCTTTCTTGTGAACACAGATTATAATTTATGCCTTTTAGTAAGAAATAAGTCAGGAAACCTTTCAGACAAATTGAAAATATGGTTTTCATCTATAAATTAATATTATATGTGGATAAGTCCTTCCTGGGACATTCTAGAGATGATTTAAAAATACATGGCTATATAAATTTGTGTTGGACAATTTGTAAGCTCTAAAAAAAAGTATTTATTTATATAAATAACTCGTGGCAACTCACATACAATCTTCCACCTATTTTCCCCAGAACAATAACTCTGTGAAGTGGTTGAGTTGAGAGAGAGTGAGGGAGGGATTGGTCCAAAGCTAGCTTTCATGCCTCAGTTGGGACTAGAACTCAGTCTCCTGGTAATTGGCCCAAAGTCACCCAGCTATCTTTTATGCCTAAAGTGGGACTAGAACTCACAGTCTCTTGGTAATTGGCCCAAAGTCACCCAGCTATCTTTTATGCCTAAAGTGGGACTAGAACTCACAGTCTCCTGGTAATTGGCCCAAAGTCACCCAGCTATCTTTTATGCCTAAAGTGGGACTAGAACTCACAGTCTCCTGGTAATTGGCCCAAAGTCACCCAGCTATCTTTTATGCCTAAAGTGGGACTAGAACTCACAGTCTCTTGGTAATTGGCCCAAAGTCACCCAGCTATCTTTTATGCCTAAAGTGGGACTAGAACTCACAGTCTCCTGGTAATTGGCCCAAAGTCACCCAGCTATCTTTTATGCCTAAAGTGGGACTAGAACTCACAGTCTCCTGGTAATTGGCCCAAAGTCACCCAGCTATCTTTTATGCCTAAAGTGGGACTAGAACTCACAGTCTCTTGGTAATTGGCCCAAAGTCACCCAGCTATCTTTTATGCCTAAAGTGGGACTAGAACTCACAGTCTCCTGGTAATTGGCCCAAAGTCACCCAGCTATCTTTTATGCCTAAAGTGGGACTAGAACTCACAGTCTCCTGGTAATTGGCCCAAAGTCACCCAGCTATCTTTTATGCCTAAAGTGGGACTAGAACTCACAGTCTCTTGGTAATTGGCCCAAAGTCACCCAGCTATCTTTTATGCCTAAAGTGGGACTAGAACTCACAGTCTCCTAGTGATTGGCCCAAAGTCGCCCAACTGTCTTTTATGCCTCGGGTGGGATTAGAACTCACAGTCTCCTGGTGACTGGCCCAAAGTCACCCAGCTGACTATCATGCCTAAGGCGGGACTAGAACTCACAATGGTTTCTTGCCAGGCAAGAAACTAGGCAAAACTGGCTGTATCATATGCTGCATTATTATTGCAAACTATTGTCTGTTAACTTATGACTTCCCATTAGCGATTGTTGGTCTGCTCCTTAACAATTAAAGCTTTTTTGGGGGGTGGGGGGCAATCCGCAGAGGAGCATCGGATGTATTCCAGTTTTCTTCAAAAAACGTTGATGATATCGCCACCATTAGTGTTGGTCACTGTCCGAAAGATGGGAAGAGACTGAGGGCGAAACCGGACGTATATTGGCATGTTCAGGAAGTCGTCATTACAGAGATGGAACTTGGCAACAAGTAAGTGCCTCGTAATGAAAAGATGCACGAACGACACAGACAGTCAGCCACGGTTTGTAATGTTGGTTTGTGGCACTCAAAGGTTTATGGTCCTAACTGCTGCACCGGGAGTCCTCAACTTACACCAATTCTCTTAGCAACCATGCAAAGTTACAACAGTACTGGAAAAAGTGACTTATGGCCATTTTTCACACGTAAGACCGTTGCAGCATCCCCGTGGTCCAAATTTGGCCACTTGGCAACTGATTCACATATATGACCGTTGGCAGCGTCTCAGGGTCATGGGATCCCTTTTTGCAACCTTCTGACAAGCAACGAGGAAGCCAGATTCACTTAACAACGGTGTTGCTAACTGCAGTTGGCCATGGTGAGTTGGCCATAGCAAATTTATTTTATTTATTTTATTTATTTATTTATTCAATTTATATCCCGCCCTTCTCCTAGTGGACTCAAGGCGGTGCACAGCCAGAACTAAAACACATCAATACAAAATTTAAAATTATTAAAAGAATTATATAACTGTGGCCCAAAAGTTTAAAACGTTGAAAACTTGAAACGTTGAAATTGACTGTGGCAAGTTAGCAGCATGAAACCCAGGTGGATTAGGAGCCTGGTGGCGCAGTGGACTAAACTACTGTTAAAGTAGCATTTAGCTGCCAGCTGCCTGCAATTACTGCAAGTTCAATTCTCACCAGGCTCAAGGTTGACTCAGCCTTCCATCCGTCCGAGGTAGGTAAAATGAGGACCCAGATTGTGGGGGCAATAAGCTGACTTTGTATAAAATAAACACCACTCGGGGGGGGGGGGGGGGGGGGGGCAAAAGCCCTACTAAGCAGGTATATACAAAAGTATGAAGGCTATTGCTTAAAAGCATTGTAAGCCGTCCTGAGTTTCCGGAGAAGGGCGGCATATAAATCAAACCAATAAATAATAAATAAATAAATAAAATTTGAGGGTAAGAGAGTATCCAGTTTACCATTAAAGTCAAGGTGAAACTCTCCATCCAGGTTATTTCTCACGGCCAACCCAAAACCTTAATTCATCCTAAGTGGCACATCATAAAATATTATCTCTCTTTTCCAGCAAACATCACATGTTAGGGTTTTTTTTTTTTTTTTTTTTTTTGCAGAATGATTCAAAAGATTGGAGTGGAAGAAAAAAGGGTGGAAGAAAAGTTGCAGTCATTAAGGAGAGGAGTTGTGGAGGGAAAGATTTCTGAAGCCAATTAAGTGGCTTTTCTGGGCCTAAAAATGATGTGGAATTTTGCCAGCAGAAGGAATTTAAACAAAAGGGTAACAAGCATTCAATCAGAAAGGATTTAGGCAAAGGGGGCACAATACTCGTTAGAGAAAGTCGGTTCTTCCTTGCCACAAAAAAAAAAACAAGCATTCAGCAGCAAATATTTTAATTTTGGGGGACGGGAGGGTAACGCACAAATCCTTTCAAATCCAGGACTCTGCTTTTGTCTTCCGGCAGGTATTTCTTCAAATGTAATGCAAAAATTCCACTCCGCGCCAAGAGAGGAGACTACAAGGTGTTTGAGTGTGCCAAGGTGATCGAAAGCTTCGCCAGCAAAGCTCGGAGTCTGGTGCCCGTCAGATACGAAGCGATTGTCGTGACAGGCTCCCAAAAAGGATCAGGCACCGATGCCAACGTCCACATTACCATATTTGGAGTGAACGGGGATTCGGGCAAGCGGCGTTTAAAGCAGAAATTCCGCAATCTCTTTGAACGGGGCAGCACCGATCGGTTTTACCTGGAAATTCTCGAACTCGGAGAGTTGAAGAAAGTTCGCGTCGAACACGACAGCAGCGGACTGTCTCCCGGGTGGCTGGTGGAACGGGTCGAGATCACCAACTCAGCTACGGGCATAACGACCAACTTTCCATGCGGGAAATGGTTGGATAAGAATAAAGGGGACCAATTAACATGGAGGGAATTGTTTCCCAGAAGTTAATGGCAACTTTAGAATAGAACTAAATGGACTGCCATTTGTCAGAAATGGTGTAGGGTCTCCTATTGAGATGGGGGGGGGGGTTGGACTAGATGACCTATAACTGTGATGGCGAACCTATGGCACGCGTGCCACAGGCAGCACGCAGAGCCATGTCGCCTGGCATGCCAGCTCAGCTCCGGCGTGCATGCGTCGGAGTCTCTGGAGGCTGGGGACAGCAAAAAAGTAACTTCCTGTCCAACCAGAAGTTGGGCCATTTCAGGCCTCCAGGGGGAGCTCTGAGGAGGTAGGGAAGGCTGTTTTCGCCCTCCCCAGATGCTTAGAGAGGATCTGGAGCCAGGTGAGGAAGAAAAACGGGCCTACCGGGCCTATCACATGCTAGGAGCAGGGGGAGGAGGGGGGGTCACATGTGCGGGGCGGGGTGCATAGAATTATGGGTGTGGGTATGCAGGCACGCGAACCTCCCCTGCCCCCTCCATTCCTGGCACGTGATGGCAAAAAGGTTAGCCATCGCTGACCTATAAGGTCCCTCCCAACTCTGTTAATCTGTTTAGAATAGAGCTGGAAAGGAACTTGGAGGTCTTCTAATCCATTCCCTGCTCAAGCAGGAGAACCTATGCCATTCCATACAAATGGTTGTCCAATCTCTTCTTCAAAACCTCCAGTGATGGAGCACCCACAACTTCTGGAGGCCAGCTGTTCCCCTGGTTACTAGTCCTCACTGTCAGGAAGTTTCTCCTTAATTCCAGGTTGCTTCTCTCCTTGATTAGTTTCCACCCATTGCTTCTTGTCCTGCCTTCAGGTGCTTTGGAGAATAAATTGACCCCCTCCTCTTTGTGGCAGCCCCTCAAATACTGGACTATTACTATCTATCATGCTATACTTTGCAGGATGTAATTTTCCAAAATTGGTTTTTGCACCATCTGGCAGGCGAATTTTCAGTCTGGAATGCTTTCTTCAACAAATTAAATTTCAGAACCAAAACAATTTGGGGGTTTGATGCAGTGGTGGGTTCCTCCCCGTTCGGCCTGGTTCCGCCGAGCCAGTAGCGGTGATGATATGATGTCACCGAACCGGTTCTGGCCCCCTCCGCCCCCCCGCCCCCCCTGCGTTATTCTTACCTTTTATTTGGCCCCACCCCCAATCTATTGCTCTGAGTCCCAGCTGATGGGCTATAAGAAAAACTGTTTAAACTCTTGCTGCGGGATTTCAAAGGGTCGCCCTACAGCTGATAAGTGGTAAAAGGCAGTTTGGTGGTAGACCTGTGCCTGCAAAAATAAATGGGTAAACCGGTACAGCTCTGCAAGCAGTTAAAAGCCCGGTAGACCAGTACCTCTGCTAAATCCTAAAGAATTGTCACATGACCATCAAGCCACGCCCACAAAATAAACCACGCTCACAGAACCGGTAGTAAAAAATTTTAGAACCCACCCCTGGTTTGATGTAAATCTAACTTAATCCTGTAAGGCCGCTTTGCAGGCCTTGGCTCATACAGGGTTTTGGCAATTCCCTATTTTTCAAAATCGGATCCTCTTTTTTTTTTTTTTTAGCAAAAGCTTCGTTCCATTCCAAAATGTCATTTCTCCCACACCCAGAAAGAAATATTACAACTCCCATCAGCTCTTAAATAGTCTTACCTGAAATTTATGATGATTTGCTGAATGTTTTGGTTTTTTGTACAAGATCGCTGTTCTAAAAGTGCTCCGTTTTTGGCTAATAATTTTTTTGGGGATAACGTGCGGATAAATGAATACAGGTAGTCCTCGACGTACGACCACAGCTGGGCCCAAAATTTCCATGGCTAAGCGAGACAGTTGTTAAGTGAGTTTCGTCCCATTTTGCAACGGTTTCTTGTCACGGTTGTTAAGTGAACCCGTGCAGTCATCCAGTTAGGAATAAGGTTGTTAAGTGAATCTGGCTTCCTTATTGACTTTGCATGTCAGAAGGTCGCAAAAGGGAATCACGTGACCCCGGGACACTGCAACCGTCATAAATATGAGTCAGTTGCCAAGCGTCCAAATTTTGATCATGTGACCAGCAGGGTGCAGAGGTGGTATTCAGCAGGTTCTGACCAGTTCTGGAGAGCCAGTAGTGGAAATTATGAGTAGTTCGAAGAACCGGCAAATACCGGCTGGCCCCGCCCCCATCTATTCTCTGCCTCCCGAGTCCCAGCTGATTGGGAGGAAATGGGGATTTTGCAGTATCCTTCCCCTGCCACGCCCACCAAGCCATGCCCACCAAGCCACACCCACAGAACCGGTAGTAAAAAATTTTGAATCCCACCACTGGCAAGGTAGTACAATATTTGTAAGAGTGAAAAACTTAAAGAGCCTTGATAGTACAGTGGTCTAAAGCACCCTGTTATTAAGACCAGCTGCCTGCAATTACTGCAGGTTCGAATCTCGCCAGGCTCAAGGTTGACTCAGCCTTCCATCCTTTGTAAGGTAGGTAAATTGAGGACCCAATTGTGGGGGCAATAAGCTGACTTTGTATAAATATACAAAAGGATGAAGGCTATTGCTTAGCGCATTGTAAGCCGGAGAAGGGTGGCATATAAATCAAATTAAAAAATAAAAAACAGTAATAAGTCACTTTTTTCGGTACCACTGAAACTTTGAATAGTCACTAAATGAACTACGCAATTCGGGGACCACCTGTACAGTTATAACTACAGATATGTGTATAAAACTTACATGAAAGGACAGCCTTTTTCCGATTGAAAACATTTCCACCGCAAGCTGTGAAGCCATTTTAGTTTTCCCAGGCTTACACCTTTTCTTAAAAACTAATAAATCTCTCCTTGAAACATGTGTGGCATTTTATTATACACTTCACGGAGTTCCCAAAGAAGAATCGATCCCCCAGCCAGAATTGTAAACAGGATGATTAGAATTGGCTGCTTCCAATTAAGTGGGGAAAAAAATATGCTCCCAAAACAGGACACGGCTGGATCGTAGCCAGACTCCTGCCCACACCATGGTTATGGCAGTGGTGAAATTCAATTTTTTTTACTACCGGTTTTGTGGGCGTGGCTTGGTGGGTGTGGTGTGGCTTGGTAGGCGTGGTAGGAGAAGGATACTGCAAAATCCCCATTTCCTCCCTACTCCAGGGGAAGGATATTGCAAAATCTCCATTCCCTCCCCACTCCTGGGGAAGCATTCCAACCACTCCTTCTCCAGATGCAGGATCGGCCTGACCTTGACCGATAGGAAGAATGCTATTATGTCTACAGACAACCCCTCTACTAAATCCCCCCTCCTACTTTCCCACAGATGAGAAGGTTGCAACATGGAAGCTTCCAGCCTAATATGGCTTCCAAAGCTGACAGAGATGGTATTCAGCCGGTTCGGACCAGTTTGCCCGAACCGGTAGTGGAAATCGTGGATGGGCCCGGCCACCTGCCCCAGCTCTATGCCATCCTATTTAGGCACTTTTTAAAAGCCGGGCGCATGCATGGAAGGCAGGCGCACGTGCGAACTGGGCACATGTATGCATGAAGCGAGTGTGAGCGCGCGAGGCAAACCAGTAGTAACCTAATGTGAAACCCACTTCTGACAGCCAGATGTTACAAAGGGACCTCTGCAGATTTGCAATTCCCGCAGCATTAAAACCTGACTTCCCCCAGCCTTTCCTCGCACTCATTCCCGTTACTACAACAACCAACGCCAAGAAGTAATAAAAGTTCTCTTGCGACTTTTCCAAGGAAGGATTTACATACCGTATTTATCGGCGTATAACGCGCACTTTTTCATCTTGAAAATAATGTGGAAATCGCATGTGCGCGTTATACGCCGATATGTATTAAAAAATACTGTAAAAAGAACGAATGGCGAGTTTACAGCATCTGAGACACTGTCGGAGATAGCCTGGGGTATGTTGGGGTCTTGGGCAGGGGTGAAATGCTCCGGGCTCGGGCGAGTAGGTAGTGATGGCGGCGGGCAGTTCGGAGAACCGGTAGCAAAAATCCCTGCCCCCGCCCCCCATGCCCAGCTGAGCCCCGCGATCATCAGAGCCTTTTTTTTCCTTTTAAATGGCTCTGACCAGCCAAGCTCTGACATCCCAGCTGAGTTGCCTGCTAATCAGGCAACTCAGCTTGGATCACCAGAGCCATGTAAAAGAAAGAAAGTTTCTTTTTTTCTCCCCCCCCCAGCCTGCAGCTTGCTTACCTTAGTTGCTGATTGCATGACGATCGCAATCCATGCATCAGCAATCAACTGAATATCCCTGGCTGCAATCGAGCTCATCGGTGAGCAGCTCTTTCTGCCTGCCTGCCTGCCTGCCTTGACTTAGGAATTCTGGGAGTTGAAGTCCACAAGTCTTAAAGTTGCCAAGATTGGAGACCCCTGTTCTGTTGGGTAAGTTTTTTTCCCCTTTGGGAGCTTTAAAAAACAGTAGTTTTTACTTCCATGTTACGTTCTTTACCTTTATATGTGCTTAAATATTAATTTAAAAAGTTTTGAACTACCTTTGTTATGCTTCAAAGTTCTTTATTTAAAATTTATTTTTTTTCCTGAAACTTCCCTCTTAAAATTAAGGTGCGCGTTATACGCCAGTGCGCGTTATACGCCGATAAATACAGTATATTCATTTTAAGCGAGCAGATTCTTGGCAAATGCACAGCCTCAAAAGGCTCAGGCATGGAGCCATTGGCTGCCGAGAGGCCATCGTTTGCTGCATTCTTGAGTCAAAGGCAGATTCTCTAGCAACGTGAAGGAAGCTGGTCCCTCTGGCATTGCACTGGCATGATTTTACACTCGCCCTAAATGTTTGCCACAATGAGAAGCCCCTTGCCAAGGCTAATTTCAATCAGTCAATCAGAAGAGGTATAGAGAGAATTGTTTCCCAGAAGTTAACAGCAACTTTAGAATAGAATAGAGCTGGAATGGACCTTGGAAGTCTTGTAGTCCAACCCCCTGCTTAAACAGGAGACCCTATACCATTTGAGACAATCTCTTCTTAAAAACCTCCAATGATGGAGCACCTACAACTTCTGGAGGCAAGTTGTTCCACTGGTTAATTTTTCTCACTGTCAGGAAATTTCTCCTTAGTTCTAGGTTTATTTATTTATTTATTTATTTATTGGTTCGATTTATATGCCGCCCTTCTCCGGAGACTCAGGACGGCTTACAATGCGTTAAGCAATAGCCGTCATACTTTTGTATATACCTGCTTAGTAGGGCTTTCGGGCCCCCCTAAGCAGTGTTCTTTTTTATACAAAGTCAGCTTATTGCCCCCACAATCCGGGTCCTCATTTTACCTACCTCGGAAGGATGGAAGGCTGAGTCAACCTTGAGCCTGGTGAGATTTGAACTTGCAGTAATTGCAGGCAGCTGGCAGCTAAGAGCTACTTAACAGCACTTTAGTCCGCTATGCCATCAAGCCACCAAGGTTGCTTCTCTCCTTGATTAGTTTCCATCCATTGCTTCTTGTCCTGCCTTCAGGGGCTTTGCAGAATAGCTTGACTCCCTCTTCTTTGGGGCAGCTCCTCGAATACTGGACTACTGCTATCGCGTCATCCTATCGTACTATAATTTGTTCCTTCTGTTTGCACCCTGCTTTCTTTTTGGATACGGGTAGTCCTCGATATATGGCCACAATTGAGCCCAACTTTTCTGTTGCTAAGCGAGACAGTCGTCCCGTGAATTTTGCCCCATTTTACGACCTTTCTTGCCACATGTGTTTATTTATTTATTTATTTTATTTATTAAACTTATATCCCGCCCTTCTCCCCGAAGGGACTCAGGGCGGTGAACAGCCGAGAATTAAAATAACATACAATATAAAAGTTAAAATAATTAAAAATAAATTAAATGGCCGCCCCAATTTAAAACCCCTAGCAATACAATTAAAAAACCCCTAAAACCTATTCAGGCCAGGCCGGCTTGCTGAAATAAAAATGTCTTCAGGGCCTTACGGTGTTAAGTGAATCACTGCCGTGGTTAAGGGAGTCACAGGGTTGTTAAGTGAATCTGGCTTCCCCATTGACTTTGCCCATTAGAAGGTCTCAAAAGGGGAATCACATGACACCACCATTCCCCGGGACACTGAAACCGTCATAAATATGAGTCAGTTGCCAAGCATCCTGAATTTTGTTCACGTGGCCATAGGGATACTGCAGTGGTTGTAAGTGTGAACAACGGTCATAAGTCACTTTTTTCAGTGCCCGTTGTAGCTTTGAACGGTCACTAAATGAACTGTTGTAAGTCGAGGACTACCCATGTATTCAAAAGTAATATGCTCACCAGAGATGGGCATCACATAATTTAACAACCAATTCACCCAGAATCGAAAATGTGCGTGCATGTACCTTGCGCACATGCGCGCTGCATCAGCAACATGGCAATTGTATAGGGTGTTCGGTCCCCATCCCACACGCACACACACCAACAGACGTCCAAGAGTTAAAAACCAAACCAGCCGACAAAATCCTTTTCCTTATGATAACGGAACTTGGCAGCAACCTAGTGGCTGCCTGCCAAGAGTTTATTACTCACGAAGAGATAACTTCACTCCGCTTCTGGTACATCAAAGTAAAATGTTCAATAATTACAGAGTAACTTAAATCCAAATATAATCCAGCAAAGTCTATAGCAAAAGTCCGGCAATGCAGAATGGCATGGAAGCTTTCAGCTTTGTTCGTCACAAGGCTTGACTGGCCACCACGCTCCCTTTTATACCCTGTGAGGTGTGGTCCAGTGACTCAGCCTAATCTCTGGCACGCCTTTTCTTCTATTACGGGCGCTTATCTCTGCGACGCTGTTGAGGATCCAGCCAAGACTCATTACTCTCATCACTGTCCACCTGTGGCTGCGTGGATGTGCTTGGCCCCGGCCCTATCTCTTGCCCTTCGGCGGACATCGAAGGCATTGCCAGAGAGGAGGGTCCTGGAGAGGGAGGCCTTGCCAACTCCTCTCCTTCATTCTCGGAGTCCTCTCCTGCCGATGACATAGGCTCAGGTAACGGAGCCACAACAAAGGGTGGGATAGTTTCGCTTGCGCGTGTGCCTTATACACAAATGCACTGCATCAAAAACACGCCGATTGTGTAAGACAGGATGGCGCCGGGGCGGGCCCAGCCACTGGCTGTAACTACAAGTTTGCCCGAACCGGCTGAATCCCATCCCTGATGCTCACCTCACCACGTTTTCTGTGAGTTGACCAGCTAGCTCTTGTGATTGTTCTTTTCGGTCCTTTTCGCTCTGAATCCATTTCACTACAACGGATGACAAATGCTTTCCCAGTTAGAGCAGGAATTTTGCATTCTGGATACTTTCATCTTGGAAAGAGGAAGGGGGCACCAAGCGATGAATAACAGAGATTCTGAAATTAATTATTTCACATTGCCATCAAATGGTACCAGCTGTTCTCCTTGTATTGGCTCGGACGGAAGCTGTTTTGTCAACCTCCAGTTGCAGTGTGGGATATGAATACTTTAAATCAGGAGTCTCCAACCTTGGCAACTTTAAGCCTGGAGGAATTCAACTCCCAGAATTCCTGGAATTCTCAAATTCCTGGAATTCTCAAATTCCTGGAATTCTGGGAGTTGAAATCCTCCAGGCTTAAAGTTGCCAAGGTTGGAGACCCCTGCTTTAAATAAGCACAGAATTCCGAGAATATCTTGCACGTTTCGGAATCTTTAAATGGGGAAACTTTTGACGGTTACATTGTGGAATATCAAATCTGGCAAACTTTGTAAACAAAGTTGTAGATGAGTAAAAAGGTAAAGGTAAAGGTTCCCCTCGCACATATCTGTTAATCATTCCCGACTCTAGGGAACGGTGCTCATCTCCGTTTCAAAGCCGAAGAGCCAGCACTGCCCGAAGACGTCTCCGTGGTCATGTGGCCGGCATGACTCAATGCCCAAGGCACACGGAACGCTGTTACCTTCCCGCCAAAGGTGGTCCCTATTTTTCTACTTGCATTTTTTACGTGTTTTCGAACTGCTAGGTTGGCAGAAGCTGGGACAAGGAACGGGAGCTCACCCCGCTAACTGACGTTAGGGATTCGAACCACTGAACTGCCGACCTTTTGATTAGCATCTCAGCCACTGAGCCACCGCATCCCTTTGTAGATGAGTGGACAGCCCTAAAAAAATTAAATTTTCAATCCATCCATCCATCCATCCATCCATCCACCTACCCATGGTATTTATTGGTTCTTCAGGTCTCCATTGGATAGAAGATACTGTTACATTTCTGAAAAATGAAAGTATTGTTATGATTTGCTGTCAGGATTTAAGGAAGTTAGTGAGTAGAGGAAAAAAGAAATACCTCTTAACATTTCTCAGGGCCCATCTGTTCCGTAGTACTTTCCTTGCAGCTTTTTAGTGATAGCTACAAAATCCAAAATAGCCAGAAAATGCTTGATGTAATGCAGTGTTTCTCAAACTTGGTAGCTTGAAGATGGGTGGACTTCAACTCCCAGAATCCCCCAGCCAGCAGCGCTGTCTGGGGGATTCTGGGAGTTGAAGTCCACCATCTTCAAGCTTCCAAGGTTGAGAAACACTGATGTAATGTAACATTGAAATGACTTGAGGGGATGCTGTCTAGGATAGGAGTCCCCAAACCCCAGGGCTTCAGCCTGCAACAAGGCTGAGGCCTGTTGGGAACCGGGCCGTACAAGCGCTGGGCGAACACACAAAGTGTGTTGTGTTTGTGCAAGCGAAATCATCCACTCTACTACCCACCGCCACTGCTACTACCGGTTCGCAGAGCCGGAAAGGTTGAGCAGATGGCTGTTTCAAATAGATCAGATGTAAGAACTCTGGTGACACCATGGTTAAAGTGCAGTATTGCAGGCTAACTCTGCCGACTGCCAGCCGTTCGATCCTCACCAGCTGAAGGTTAACTTCAGTCTTCCATCCTTCCAAGGTCGTTCAAACGAGGACCCAGATTCTCGGGGGCAATATGTTGACATTGTAAACCACTCAGAGAGTGCTGTAAACAGGGGATAGGGTTTAAAAATTTTAGCAAGGGGTTCTCTGCCCGGTTACTGGCTGGGCGTGGCCATGGTGCCTTCTGCCACCAGTAGCCTCTCACCGACCAGTACGCTCCCATAGAGAGGGGCTCCTCAGGGTGCTGTCGGCCAAACAAAGTCGACTGGCGGCCCCCAGGGGGAGAGCCTTCTCTGTGGGGGCACCCGCCATCTGGAACGAGCTCCCCTTGGAGATATGGAGGATCCCAGACCTGCGCGCTTTCCGCTGTGCCATCAAAACATTTCTTTTTCAGCAGGCCGGCCTAGCCTAACCTCTCTTTTAAACTTTTTTAATAACTTTTAAAATTTTAAATTTGTCTTAGGAACTTGGGGTGTTTTAAATTTAGTTTCCGGGCCAATTATTTAATTGTATTTTAATGTTTTTTTAACATTTGTAATTATATGTATTTTATTTGGCTGTTCACCGCCCTGAGTCCTTCGGGAGTAGGGCGGTATACAAATTCAATAAATAATAATAATAATAATGGTGGGTGTGGCCTAGTCAGCCTCCTGCACCATGGCGGGAGGGGTGTTTTTGCCCTCCCTGGGCTCCGGAGACTTTCCTCGAGCCTCCAGGAGGGCAAAAACAGCCTCCCCAGGCTCTGGAGGCCCTCTAGAGGCCAGAAACGGGCTCGTTTCCGGCCTTCCCAAACTCCTGGTAGGCCCATTTTTCGCCCTCCCTGAGCCTCTGCGCATGCACTGCACTTACCTGCATCCAAAACAGGCCACATGGGGACTCCTGGGAGGGGAGGGGAGGGGCAGGGTGGGCGGGGCCAGCCAGGAGTGGGATTTGGGGGTTCTCCGAACTGCACAGAATCTTAGCTAGAGGTTCTCTCAAACCCCTGCGAACCCGCAGCAGCCAAACCCTGACTGTAAAGCACTATGAAGCGATATATAAGTCGAAATGTTCTTGCGATCAGCGCCTCTTCTCAGCAAACCCTTCGCTGGTTCGCAGTATCAGTAAGGACCCCGAGGAAGTAGTTAGCAATGCAACTCATTTTATTAGTTATAAATAAAGTACAAAAAAATCCACCAAAAGTGAATCTAAGCATTTACACAATTTCTAATGTCTCTTTAATTTTTCTCCGAATGCACTATTGCTTTAATAGGAATAATAAATATTTCTAGCTTTCGCCTATAAAATAGTCTATGTAGCAAAATGTTGCACAGCACAACAAAACAGCAGTAGGAGTACAAAAAAAAAAGAGAGAAAAAGAGAGAGAGAGAGAGAGAGAGAGTGAATGATCCAGTCACTTTTCTTTGTCATTAAGGGAAATGAGGAGGATTTGGACTGTAATTGAGAATATTAATGCCCCTTCTAGTAAAGCAAGGGTATCCCCTTGGTTGGAGGTGATAACTTGTTAAAGAAATATATTTGAGAAATCGGTTAGTCTGCTATCATTGTCTTTGACATTGCACATCTCTCATTAATTCCCTTTCTTTTCAACTTTATTCAACTCGGCTTTAAGTTGTCGATGTAGTGCCTCACAGAATAGCACAAAAGTCTTCAAAAGAGAAGATAGATATTTTCATTTTGGAAGAATGCAAAGGCTAGCCATCTCACGGTGTGTGCAATTTGAGCTCTGGAAATGTCTGCGGCGAAACAAAACCCCAACCTTCTCAATTAACCATTTCCCTGATTTATCCTCACCTCCGGGAATTATGGCTGCAAAGTTTGCCCAAGATGAAGTCCCAACATCTTTGGAGATCCTGCAGTTGAGAAAGCTGGATCTAAATGTCTTTCCCCAGTGAAAGTCGTTTGCAGGGACCAATCATTTTATCTCACGATCTCCAGATGTTCCTCAATTTACAAAACTCCAGATGTTGCTAAATTCAAGTCCCTGGCGTCCCTCTCGGAAGCATAAGTATTGATGAGGAATTATGTATTTGATTGATAAGGCCCTCCATCCCACTGAAGGGACTCAAAAACCAATTGTTTTGTTGCTCTAGCACAAGATGCTAGAAACTGTAGAATTTACAATAACAATAAGGAAGAGGTGATGATATCCCACTGGAAGGAATGGATAAGGTTACTAATTTCAGCTCAGGGGTGTCCCACCATAGCCATTCCAAGACTTGTGGACTTCAACTCCCAGAATTCTCCAGCCAGCCATGACTGGCTGGCTGGGGAATTCTGGGAGTTGAAGTCCACAAGTCTTAAAAGTGGCCAAGGTTGGACACCTCTGCATTAAGACATTGTCCCTTCCATGCACAATGTTGTGATGAGGAAGTTGCAGATGAGTTAAGAGTGGAAGAATTTGGGTATTCTTTCTCACTGCAAGTCGATCTCGGTAGGAGCCATAAATGCGGATACTTCTGCTTTCCAGACAAACATCATTGAATTGATGGATGGTGTGATAAAAGCTTTGATCGTATCAACAATGGGAAAAGGCATGCCTTGTTGAAGCTTGCATAAGGGTTCCCCACACCCATTGAGGAATTTCAAAAAAAATTAGGGTCAGATCAAAACGGGTACCGTTACTTAAGGAATCCATGTCACGTTTCAAAACTCCTGTCATTCTTTCCCTCCCAATGCGGGAAGTCCTACAGCTTTACTCGCTGTTGGAGTGTGGCCCTCAGCAAGCCAACTGGAGAAGAGCATTTAGCTTTGAGGAAATGAAAGCTGCAGATCCTTGATGGGGACCCAAGTTGGAGACGATGACTAGATTCTATACATTACTCCAATCAATCTCTACCGCCTGGTGAAGGATTTGGGACATAAATCCAGCCACATCAGGAGGCTTGAGTATCGCTTAGAAAAAGTCCTTCAGATTTCATATGAGCAGCCCAAGGAAACCCATCTGTGCTACTCATTAAGCGAAAGTTCTCCAACTTCCTTGTAACCCTGGAAAATAAAAGGGGTCGCTCCTTTAAAAAGAGTTGCATTAATTTTGCTGAATGGGGTTTCTTAAAGCAGACTCAACTTACTTACTTTCCAGGCTGAGGCAGCTGAAGCCCATGAAAACTCACAGGGGTGTCAAACCCGTGACGTCACGTTGTTGTCGTCAGGTGATCAGTGGTGGGATTCAGCCGGTTCGCACCACTTCGGGAGAACCGGTTGTTAACTTTCTGAGCAGTTTGGCAAACTGGTTGTTGGAAGAAGTCATTAGGGCAGAGAACCGGTTGTTAAATTACTTGAATCCCACCACTGCAGGTGATGTATCGTGACTTCCCCCCCCTTCGCTAAATGGGGTGGATGTGGCCAGCGTGTGACGCATCCGGCCCACGGGCCACGAGTTCGACACCCCTGCTGAAGAGCATCCGTGGGCTGCATACCATGAAAGCGATTGGATTCATATTTTGTGCAAGGACTAATTTTTTTTTCCCCTTTAAATTTTCCTCGCGCGCATCCAGAGTCTTAGGAAACCATTTGCCCCAGTAAACTTGGATTTCCAGTACGATCTAGTGCAGTGAACTAAGATTTTTTTCCCCCCCTCTTCTATGGCATACCACACCATGGCTATGCGTGAATTTTGCATTATGGACAAGCCTTGATTTTTGTGAACGACTCCTCAGAGGAAGGAACAGAGTTTGGGGTAAATTTAATTCCAAAGCTTTCAGACTGAAACGCTTTCCTTCGGTTTCAAGCTAGATTAACAGAGTTGGAAGGGAACTTGTAGGTCATCTAGTCCAACCCCAATGCCCAAGCAGGAGATCCTACACCATTTCCGATAAATGGTTTGGAGGACTGCGACTTTTCCCTCAATACAAAAAAAAGAAAAGAAAAGAAAAGATTGCTAGTGAGTGGATCATCACCACTTGATGAGTGCAAATAATATTCATATATATCTATATTTTATATATATATATATATATGCTTTTAATGTGTGTGTGTTTGTGTATGCTAAAACACGGCCACTATATTGCAAAATTTCCACTATGTCACAGCATACAGAATCAAAGGTTTGCATTTTTTTTTCTTTTTGTATGGAATGTCTCCAAGGTAACAGCACCACAAGTAATACAGTTTGTCATCACATACCCTGAATAATTTTTTTTTCGTTTGTTTTCTTTTTGAAATGGTAAATGTGTCCACCACCGGTTTGTTCATTCTTCAAAAGTACCAACGCATGCAAAAGCATTCCATTCCCAGAAACTATGCCAAAATATATATATATATATATATAATGAGGTAATAGAGGAGCAATTAAAAAAATTAGTATTCGTTTCTAAATAAATAAATTATAATTAAAAATGCCAAAGGAAAAAATCCAACCCAACTATAAAAATAATTAAATAAGAATCCACAAATATCTACAAGTTAGTCATAAATTATGATTGTTAAATATAAGGCATTTAAACTCACAAAACCCTGTAAACTAATTTTTGTTGTTGTTGCTGTTGTTTCTAGATACGTTTTTTTTTTAAAAAAA
Organism: Arizona elegans; assembly: GCA_022577455.1. Classification (NCBI taxonomy): domain Eukaryota; kingdom Metazoa; phylum Chordata; class Lepidosauria; order Squamata; family Colubridae; genus Arizona; species Arizona elegans. The sequence goes on from JAKOOJ010000050.1 coordinate 3,057,156, forward strand.
AGAACATTCAGTGTCCCCATTCACACGTGACACTGTCTGACGTGGGACCCAACAGTTTTCGCTTAGCACACTTCACACATTCGCAACTCCCAAATCTGTGAGAAACGGGTGCTCTGCGTCGCCGTATTTCTTTTTTAAAAGAAAAAGCTGTGCTTATTATTGATCCGTTACGTGCACAAGTGTGTGGATGTGGACGCACACGGAGAGAAAAACAGAACACGCAGACCAACGTTTCACGCACATGTTTCATCGCCTGGATTAGAAGCTTTAAGCGCCTTCCTAACCGCCTGGGTGCCTTTTGTTGGTGTTGCCCAAATCCGCCTGGGTTTTCCCCATTCATCATCTTTTCTTTCTTTCTTTCTTTCTTTCTTTCTTTCTTTCTTTCTTTCTTTCTTTCTTTCTTTCTTTCTTTCTTCTTTGATTTTCCAAGAAAACCATGGCCTTCCTGTCTTGTGACAAGGGCCGTTGTGTACAGATTTATTGCGTGGAGAGTGTGTCTGAACCCCCTGGGAAACGGCAGGGAGACAGCAGGCAAAATGTCAAACATCACAAGGACCTCTCTCTCTCTCTCTCTCTCTCTCTCTCTCTCTCTCTCTTTTTTTTTTTTTTGCAAATTGTCCCCTTTGCAGGAAGGAAGGAAGGATGGAAGCCTTCTCCTCTGCAGCTGTGATCTCTTTGGAAGCTGGCATTTGCTCTCCACCCAATGCAATGCTGAGTAATTGCGGGGAAATTCAGATTAACCTCCACGGCACGGCAATACAGGAAGGGTTAAAGCCTTCTGTTGGTTCCAGTATTTATACACACACACATACATACATACATACATACATACACGCACACACACACACACATACTCCTCCTGCAGTTTGCATTTTTTTAAAAAAAAAAGAAAAAAGAAAGAAAGAAAGAAAGAAAACAATCCTGGCTGATAAATTGGAAGGCTGCTTTTAGCCTCTCAATTGATGTGATCCGGAATTTCTAGCGCATCTGAGCTGTTTCAGATGCAACACATGAGAGAAGCGATTAAAAAGGTCTTATTTGTGGGGGGGTTCCTGTTTTTAAATTTACTGGCATGCCACCCGTCCCGAATCTTCCAACGATTTGAGGAGGCTTTTCATCTCCTCTCCGTGCATGGAGAGGGCAGTAATATAGATTTTTAGAGGGCCCTCCAAAAATCTACATTAAAAAAAAAAAGAAAAAAAAGCTGTTAATATCAAAATACTTTTTGATCGGAGTTTATAAGCTAGGATGAGGACGAACACTTCACAAGAAGAAGCGAGTATCACCATCTTGGATCCATAACATGAGGGCGCAGAAAGCAGTCAGAATCAGCAATGGCTACCTTTCAATGATCTACGTCAACGGTGTTCAGCCTTGGCCACTTTTAAGACTGGTGGACTTCAACTCCCAGAATTCCCATGCTGGCTGGAGATGCCAGCATGGGAATTCTGGGATTCTGGGAGTTGAAGTCCACAGGTCTTAGCAATAGCAAGAGTACTTAAGACTTATATACCGCTTTGCAGTGCTTTGCAGCTCTCTCTCTAAGTGGTTTTACAGAGTCAGCCTATTGCCCCCAACAATCTGGGTCCTCATTTTACCCACCTCGGAAGGATGGAAGGCTGAGTCAACCTTGAGCATGGTGAGATTTGAACTGCCAAATTGCAGGCAGCAGAAGTAGCCCGCAGTACTGCACTCTGACCACTGCGCCACCACAGCTCTCTTAAAAGTGGCCAAGGTTGGACACTCCAGATCTACATCTTAAAAGGGGAAGGGAAGAAGAGAAAGTGAACTGAAGAGATGTCCTCAACTGTAACAAAATGAGGATTCTTCCAGATGGCACAGTATTAGCAAACTATCCTAGCATCCAAAATCTGATCTCCAAGACGACGCAACCTTAACCCGAGAACTTCCTGTATATGCACAAAGATTTGGGCAGGAGTGGGATAAATGGTTCTGCTTGTGATTCTATAAATCTGCTTTAATCCAAGGTTAACCAGCACTTCTGAAGTTGGGTTTCAGCATCTTGCTTCCTGGCTTAGGAGGAGAAAAAGCCAAGCCTCAACGTGACAAAGCCACTGTGACATGGCTGTGTTGCTCACCATCATTGTGAAAGCATTGTGAAATGATTACAGGTAGTCCTCAACTCACAAGCACTTGTTTGAAGTTACAGCAGCATCGAAAAAAACCCCACCTGATCAAAAATTTATGTTTTACCGACAAAGAAATAAAGGGAGGGTAGGATAGATCTATTTCAAGCTATTTAGCTCTCATCAGCTAGCCCGATTTCATTGAGGGCCGAATCAGGGTCGCGTTTGACCTTTGGGGGCCGGGGTGGGCATGACCCATGTGGCCACCTCAATGTCAGGGGCGCCTGTGGTAGCCCGAGAGCTCTGTCAGCGAAAACGGGCTCCCAACCTCCGCTTTGAGCTGCCATGGCCTCCTGCAACCCTCTGTCAGTGAAAACGGAGGCGGAAGTGGCCCAAAGTGCTTCTGCCAGCAAAAACAGACTCCCAAGCTCCATTTTCACTGGCAGAGGGTTGCAGGAGGTCATGGCAGCCGAAAATGGAGCTCGGGAGCCCATGTTCTCTGGTAGAACCACTGGGGGCCGATTCTTCGCTGTTTTCAGGGCGGCCCTGCGGGCCAGATCTAAGTACCCCACGGGTCGGATCCAGCCCATGGGCCTTGAGCTAGCCATACCCTACTGGGTTTCGAACCGAGGCTACGTCCCAGAAGGAAGAACAAATCCCAGAAAGATATTACTAGCTGCTGAGAGCTAAATCGCTTGAAATAGATCTATACTAATCTCCCTTTATTTCTTTGTCGGTAAAAGATAAATTTAACACAAAAATAGTTTGTCGCGAAAGTGACTGCCTGCGAAGGCCCGCGGATTGGGGCTGAAAGGCAAAAGCGGAAGCAGAAGCAGTATGCTCCATCCCACAATTGGGTAGACCAGGTTGCCGAGATAGATTGGTCCCACCAGGGAAAAAACACTTACACCTGATCAAAATTTAGGTACATGGCAGCCTGCATGTATTACCATTGTAGTTGTAGCATCTGGAGGTCATGTGATCTCCACTGGTGACCCCCTTCCCAGCCAGCTTCCAACAAGCAAATTCAATGGACACTGGATTTAATTAACAATTGCACAATTCACTTAAAAACTACAGCTTAACAACCTTGGGGAAAAAAGGTCGTAAAATTGGAGGCAACTCCCTTAACAACCACTTTGCTTGACAACAGAAATTTTTGACCCCAACTGTGGTTGTAAATCGAGGATTACCTGTACGGTGTTCCTTCTGGATACAAACTTTAATCCATAATATCGGATTACTTTTTTTTTTTTAAATCAAAAAGCATGCAACTTTTTTCCTATTTTTTGATCCTAACGCTTCAAGGAAACAATCCAAAGAAAAGTACTAATCTCAAGAGGAAAGAAAGCTGCGAGTTGATATCATTACTTCTTAACGTAGTGTAAAAAGTCACACTTAAGAAAAGAACAGATGCCTATTCTTAGCAAATAAAAAGATGAAGAAAGAAGTAAAAAAAAATCAACCTTTCTCTGGTCAAACACAAAAACCTATTGTCAGCTGCCACCTTATGCTTGCTTGTGTCTTTCGCTATTACACGGTGACAATCTGCCATGAATTTGGGGTGTGTGTGTATGTGTGTGGAGAAGAGGAGGGAAAGCGGAAGTAACTTCTGTATCTGCCCAAGGAGCTGCTTCAAGGTCACCCAGCTGGGAGAAGAAAGCAGCTGCATACCAACCTACATTTGAAGGGAGTGTTCTGAAAACGTTAAGTTTACTTTATTGTCATTGCACCTTGTACAACGAAATTAAATGCCAACTTCAGTGTACATTATAACTATAAAAATAAAACATCCTGCTTGAACCTGATTGCTCATCAGGGGGTGGTCAGCGATGGGAGGCATTTAAGGGAGGGAAAAGTTGAATTTAGCCAGTTGAACTTGGCGTGCGATGCTCAGTTCTGGCTATGCATTACTGCAAGATACTTGACTTCTAATAAAATTATATCTTTCTCAACAAATGGAGCCAAGGATCGTTTCTATTTAGAGGCTTAAATACTGGCAGGTCTGATACCTATGCGAAGACAACAATAAATGGAATCAAACTTTGGCTGAGTGCCAAAGAATTGAGGCCTTTGAACTCTGGTGCTGGAGAAGACTCCTGCGAGTCCCTTGGACTGCAAGGCAATCAAACCGGTCGGTCCTAGAGGAGATCAACCCTGACTGCTCTTTAGAAGGCCAGATCCTGAAGAGGAAACTCAAATAATTTGGCCACCTAATGAGAAGGAAGGACTCCCTGGAGAAGAGCCTAATGCTGGGAACGATTGAGGGCAAAAGAAGAAGGGGACGACAGAGAATGAAGTGGCTGGATGGAGTCACTGAAGCAGTCGGTGTGAGCTTAAATGGACTCCAAAGTTGGTAGAGGACAGGAAGACCTGGAGGAATGTTGTCCATGGGGTTGCGATGGGTCGGAAATGACTTTGCAACTAACAACAACACAAGATTTTTCTGCCCAGTATCTAGTTTTCTACAAGGAGTTTTTATTTGCACTCTGTATACTGTTGTACAGCTACAGGTAATCCTCAACTTGCAACCACAATTGACCCAAATTTTCCACTGGTAAGCCAGACAGTTGTTAAGTGAGCTTTGTCCTCTTTTACAGCCTTTCTTACCACAGTGGCTAAGTGAATTACTTGCTGTTGTTAAATGAGCACCATGGTTGTTAAGTGAATCTGGCTTTTACATTGACTTTGCTTCTCAGAAGGTCCAAAAAGGGGGTCACATGACCCCCCCCAGGACACTACAACTGTCATAAATGTGAGTCAGTTGCCAAGTGTCCAAATTTTGACCGTATGATCATGGGGATGGTGCAATGGCCATAAGAGTGAAAAGCAATGCTCAGTTCCTACTGGGATAATTTTGGGGTTGCTATTGTCACCTACACAGTCACTACAATGGGAAACAAAGAAAAGTCTTGGTGTGTTTGTGAGGGGCCCTGTACCCCATCTGCATTTTTTAATGGTCCAGCCTGGCAAGTAATAGAATGAACTACAGAGATAGGAAGTCTTGTAGAGCAGCAATCTCTAATCGTTCCGGCTTTGCAAACTGGTAGGGGAGGGGAGAGGGGATGGTTCTGCACAAATGGTGGGCAAGTGCATGCGCAGCTCTACTTACACAAGCGGTGGGCACGCACACCTGCTGCTCACACAAATGGAACTGCCCATTGCACATACAAGTGGAGGTTCCTCAGCCTGGTTTTGAATGGGCCATGGCCCAGTACTGGGCCACGGCCCATGGGTTGGGAACCCATTGTAGAGCAGGAGTGTCACACTTTATTTCATTGAGGGCCGTAACAGGGTTGTGTTTGACCTTGGGGTTTTGGGTGGGCGTGGCCAGGGTGGGCATGGCCAGCTCGATGTCATTCATGTCGGGGGAGCCTGTGGTGGCCTCAGCGCTCTGCCAGCGAAAACGGAGCTTGGGAGGGCCGTGTGCAGTGATGGGATTCAACCGGTTGTCACCTATTCACTAGAACCAGTTGTTAACTTTCTACGCAGTTCAGAGAACCGGTTGTTGGAAGAAATCTCCTTTTATTTTATTTTATTTTTTTCACTTTACAGGGCTAATCCTGTAAGGAAGGCAGGAAGGAAACATTCTGGTGTTGTTTCTAGCCTAATCTTTATTGCCTTGCTTACAGAAACTGCCTCTGGGTTAACTGTTATTACATTGTAACAGCTAAAGGTTCTTGGCAGTACGCCCAGACTTACTGTCGCCTGAGCCTGCGAGCCTTAGGTTTGACACCCCTGTTGTAGAGTGTTGATGTGGAAATGACCTAGGAAGAGAACAGAGCTAAGGTTCTTCTCAGCTTTGGAGAAAGTCTGGTTATGTGGGTGTTGGTGGGTTGGGGAGCAAGAAGGCAGTGGGGTGAATCACACCATGATATCTTAGAGCAAATGACGCAAAGTACGAAATTTGGAGCACTCTTTGCACAACGATGTCACAATGCACCTGATATTGTAGTGGCTTTTCCTGAGCATCAGCGTCTGGTACTACCACTTGGAACCCTTGAAGGAAATGAATACCTAAAGCCGTTTTAGCCAAGTTTAGCCACTTTGATGATAAAACTGGACAGGGGCAGAAACCTATATACAATGGTACCTCGGTACTCAACTGCTTTGAAACTCATCGAATTTGGTACTATGCGCATTTTGAACTGAAAATCTTGTCCTGGTACTCATTGTTTGGTACTCGACACACAAACTAGAACTTGTTGGTGTCAGCTGCCTTGTGATTCACTACATTATTCTTTATGGGGAAAATTTGGTACTCATCATTTTGGTACTCATCGCACTCCCAGAACGAATTAACCATGAGTACCGAGGTACCACTGTATGTTTCATTTTCACATAAAACTGTTTATATGAATTGAACCGCAGTTTGCTATAGCTGAGTTGAAGGTCTGATCTAGATGATAATGATCTAGATGATAGATCTAGATGATAGAGGCAGGAAGAAGCTTAATTTACAAATATATGTGAGTCCTTCATTTGACTCCCAAGGAACTGTCCAGAATCTCCTTAAAAAGAATTCTAGATACTCATGCAAAACTGCTTTAGCCAGAGGTAAACTCATGTTTTGTAGGGCCTGGTGCTACACACTGACCTGGTTCATAAAACACAGCAACACGGTGATTGGTTTTCACAATGATTGATCAAGTCAACCATAATTGGGTAGGTCTGTCCAAGATACTACATCACAAACCGTGGCTTACAAAATAAAATCGCCAAGTTTACCCAACACATGATGCTGGAATCAATCTAGCCTCATCGTGGCTTTAACATGGCTTGTATGCATCAGATAGTAGGCAGGTCTCTCGGGGGGGGGGGGTTTATACGGTAAATGAAGTTCAATGCGATTGGTCTGTTTGGCAAGAGACAAGCAGGACTAAATATCAGCGGAACCTCTCAACTGCTGGTTCATTGTGTTCCAGCTTTGTTTACTAGGCTATGCACCCACAATCTGAGCTACCAAACCACTGTGTGTGAACCAAGATGCTCAACTTCATACCATCTCCTGCTGCAATTTATCCAGATAATCTCCATTATGCCGTTATTAGGATTCAAAACCGTACTAAAATTATTAACAATAACTACCCTTGTGCAGTCATTCTCAGGTTTCTAGAGCCACTACAGAATACTGTTCAACTTTATATTCCTTAAGACTTTTCTCTCAAGCATTATTCAACCATTCCTTAATGATCCAACACCTCCTTTTTTTCCAAAATGCTCAGATTGTCCAAACTCTTTGTGGCAAAGATTTCCCAATGAGCTATCTTTTGGTTTTCCCTCGCATTTCTACGTTACAGCTTAGAAATCAACACGGTGAGAGTCCCCTCTCGATTTTTGGTCACTCATCCTCTGAATGCTTTTTCTAAACATTCCTCAGATCACCAGATAATCACCAGATTCCTGTTATAGATACAGGTACTCCTCGACTTACAACAGCAAAATTGTTGCAAAATTCATTTAACAAATGTCTCACTTAGAAACAAGAACATTTTGGGCTCAGTTGTGGTCGTAAGTCGAGGACTGCCTGTATCTGGAAGAGAAGAGGAAGAAAGATCTCAAGAAAGGAGAACGTCACTGGAAGATCAGGAGATTCGAGAAACTCTTTCCAGCTTCACTTTGAGCAAGTCAAGGAGTTTATGATAAGAAGAAAAGCAGGGTGGATATGGTGTTAAGGATCAACCTCTTGAAGTGGTGGAAAACTGGCATTGTGCTTATTCATTGTCCATGGTCTATCAGAAAGATTCAATTACAGTGGCAGTGAGTTCACTGCTAGAGGTTCTAAAAAGCCACCTCAGAGACAGATCATCCTGGAAGAGTCTACCTATGTGGTCACTTAAGAGTCATCTACAATTTGATGGAACATAGTCAGACTTATCTTGGAGTGGTTCTGTGGCCTAGAGGTGGAGCTCTCCCCTCACAATCAGGAGGCTGTGAGTTTGATCCTAGGTAGAGGCAGATATTTCTCTCTCTGGGCACAATGAGTATATATATATCTGCTGGACAAAACTCCGCCGTGGGGACAGGAAAGGCATCCGGCCATTAAAACACTCTGCTAGCTCCATTCAGTTGCCCAGACTCCATCCCGCAAGCTGGGGTCATTAAAAGAAGATGATGATAGTCAAGACTTATCTTCCAACTAGTTTTCATTCAATAGAAGAAACTATGACTAAAGCCTCAAAAGCATGTTAAAAATCTACACAACTCATCCAATAATTTAAATTTCCTTCTGCTTGTCATGAATATGCAAAAAAAGAGCCCTTTTTTGGCTGTTATCTGGTTATTAAGAGATGGCCAATGGGTACATTATGTGTTCATACATCATGCTGAGCCACGATTTGTTTCACCACAGTCCACTGACTAAGCTACAATCGGTCAGGTGCACATCTCATGCTAAGCCATAAACCTTGGTTGACCAACCACAGTAGCTAGGTTCATCACTACACAAAAAAAAAAACAACCCAATTATGGCTTACAGTGGCGTCACCCAACATTAAATTGGGATTGACGGTCCCCAAATTTCCAGTGCTTGATTGAGGAAAGTTGGCTTAGAGAAAGGGTTGTCCAAGCTTGGCGATTTTAAGAGTGGAGGACTTCAACTCCCAGAATTCCCCAGGCAAACATGGTTGGCTGGGGAATTCTGGGAGTTGAAGTCCATAGGTTTTAAAGTTGTCAAGGTTGGATACCCCTGGCTTAGAGCGATGTGTGACCCAGCCCATAACTCATGGACTTCGGTCGGTGGTCTGTGGACAAGGCCAGAAGTTACAAACAACACTTCATGAGGAAGAAGAATATTTAAGAAAGAGATGGATTGAAATAATTACTTGCCCCCTCCTTTCTGAGAACGGGTTCTGAGAAATCAAAATGGAAGCAAGCATTGTCCTAATGTCGCGCTCTAAATAAAGTATCCAGAGCCAGCATATCTACAAGGAAGAAAATCTCCCATTCTTATTCTCTCCTCCAATTTCTTTCCAATTCTCTATTTCTCCCTTTTCGTCAAACTCCCCCTCTTGATCCCACATGAGTAAATGCTGCTCAGGGAAGGTTGGGGAGGGGGACAGTTTTTGAACGAAAACAATACAATATTTTCTCTTCTCACCAATGGAAAGAGAGAATAGTAGAACCCCCCCCACTTTCCTTAGAGGGAAATATATTTTGCAAGATTTAATCTGGGTCGGTCACCAGGACCAGAGCAGTGGTGGTATTCAGCCGGTTTGGGTAAACTGGTAGCGGCGGTTGTGGGAGGCTCCGCCCACCCACTCGGACGTCATCACGTCCCGTTTTTGATGCTCTGCGCATGTGCGGAGGTGCATGGGCTCACATTTGTGAACCGGTAGCGAAGGTAAGTGAATACCACCCCTGGACCAGTGGTTTAATCTTCTGGGTTTTCGGACTTGTGCTGGAGCTCATCTTCAGGTAGCTTCCCTCTGCTGAAATATGTGTTTCAGGCTATTCTATGAGTTGTAGTTATGCGGTGCCTTCAATTGGTTGATTCGTGTGTTGATGACCGGTGATTAGCTGTTGTTTCCTTGTGCTGCTAAGCCCACAGCTCCTAAGGTGGTGTTAAATCAGCACTCCTGTTGACTGACAAAGGGCCCTTTTCCAAGGCTTCTCTGGGAATAAATTCCCTGCATAGATTGTTTCTATGACTATGTAGGTCCGACGGGGAGAAAGCTAACCACCAGATTGTGAGAACAGTGCTTAGGACGAGGAGACCCGAACTCATTGGTAGCCTCACATTGGCAGTGAACTCAGTTAAACTCAAAACTCACAATGCATTCAGTTTCACAGCTACTATGATTGTTGGTTGAGCAGGGACAAAAATAGCCAGAGAAATAATTGAAGCCTGGGAAACGGGCCCTTGGTTAGTCAACAGGAATGCTGATTTACCACCGGCTTATCAAATACTTAGGAGCTTAGCAACACAAGAAAATAACAGCCAATTGCCAGCCATCAATCAGCCAATAGGAAAGCACCACATAAATACGACTCACAGAGTGGCCCATATTCCAATAGAGAGGATGGCAGTCTAGCACGAGTCCGAAAGCTCGGAAGATTAAAACTCTGGTCCCGGGTGACCGACCCGGATTGGATCCTTGCAACATTACCCTGGGACACGTTCATTCGCGAAATATATTTTCTTCTCACCATGTTTCAGCCAAACCCAAAAACTCAAGGACCACGTCAAAAAAGAAAGTAAAACGAAACTGGAAAAAAAAAAAAAACCAAACAAAAACATACCCTACCCCCCAATGCAGTGTTTGGTGCAGATTATATAACAGCGACATTTCCATCACAAGCTAACGGGGCATCAAAATACAACATCCTTGAAGCGCACATGCTCTGACAATCTCCGTAAGAAATAGCTAAGGAACCCCTAATGCATGTCTACTTATTCAAGAGGTATATATATATATACAACCCTTTTGAGAAGTAGGATTGGAAGGCCAACATTAGGCCAACTAAGTGCCTTCATTGTTCACAACTAGCGCTTCCCGCCGGGCGTTCGAGCCGTGTTCCCTCTGCACGTCGGCCCACGCATGCAGCTCGGATCCCTCCCTACGCTTAGATATTTTAACCCTCAAATCATCTTCGTCATCGTCGTCGCCCTTCCTCTTCTTCTTCCTCCTCTTGTCCTCCTCTTTTTTTTTTTTTTTTTAATTGATCGATTGATTGAATTAAATAATCTGTGAATGTGCTTTGCAGGCTTTCTTCAAAAAAACACAACAACACTCAAATGGCTCAGAAGGCAAAACATTTTGCGGCAAAGGTCCCGTAAGGACCACGAAAAGAGAGCGGGGAGGGGGGGCAGCTCCACCCGCCCCCCCCCCACACGCACACCCCGCATGGCGGTTCATTTCAGCTGTCCGATCCGAGTTGTGTTTCAATGTCCACTCGGCAGATGGGGCATTTCTTACTGGTTGCCAGCCACTGGTCGACACACACTTGGTGAAAGAGATGCATACACGGCAATCGCCTGGAAGACAGAAGAACAAAAGTCCTCGTTATTCCGCAGGGGAGCCAGATTTGGTCTTCATCGGATGCAATGGTCGAACATTAACATAAGAGCTATAAAAGGAGACTGTTTGCAGCCCAGGGTTGAAATGAGGGGCCTTCGGTGCTCTCTGAACTTGGTTGTTTACTTGCAGGTCTTTTGTTAGGTAATAACCTAATTAGGTAATAACCTTCTTTTCCTTCCTTCCTTCCTTCCCTTTCCCTTTCCCTTTCATTTCTTTCCTTCCTTCTTTCCTTCCTTCCTTCCCTTTCCCTTTCCCTTTCCCTTTCCCTTTCATTTCCTTCCTTCCTTCCTTCCTTCCTTTCCTTTCCTTTCCTTTCCCTTTCCCTTTCTCTTTCATTTCTTTCCTTCCTTCCTTCCTTCCTTCCTTTCCTTTCCCTTTCTCTTTCATTTCTTTCCTTCCTTCCTTCCTTCCCTTTCCCTTTCTCTTTCATTTCTTTCCACCCTTCCTTCCTTCCTTCTTTCCCTTTCCCTTTCATTTCTTTTCTTCCTTCCCTTTCCCTTTCTCTTTCTCTTTCATTTCTTTCTTCCCTTCCTTCCTTCCCTTTCCCTTTCCCTTTCTCTTTCATTTCTTTCCTTCCTTCCCTTTCCCTTTCCCTTTCATTTCTTTCCTTCCTTCTTTCCTTCCTTCCTTCCCTTTCCCTTTCCCTTTCCCTTTCCCTTTCATTTCCTTCCTTCCTTCCTTCCTTTCCTTTCCTTTCCCTTTCCCTTTCTCTTTCATTTCTTTCCTTCCTTCCTTCCCTTTCCCTTTCATTTCTTTCCTTCCTTCCTTCCTTTCCTTTCCCTTTCCCTTTCCCTTTCCCTTTCATTTCTTTCCTTCCTTCTTTCCTTCCTTCCCTTTCCCTTTCCCTTTCCCTTTCCCTTTCCCTTTCATTTCTTTCCTTCCTTCCTTCCTTCCTTCTTTCCTTCCTTCCTTCCCTTTCCCTTTCTCTTTCTCTTTCATTTCTTTCTTCCCTTCCTTCCTTCCCTTTCCCTTTCCCTTTCCCTTTCATTTCTTTCCTTCCTTCCTTCCTTCCCTTTCCCTTTCTCTTTCTTTTTCATTTCTTTCCTTCCTTCCCTTTCCCTTTCCCTTTCTCTTTCATTTCCTTCCTTCCTTCCTTCCTTCCTTCCTTTCCTTTCCCTTTCTCTTTCATTTCTTTCCACCCTTCCTTCCTTCCTTCTTTCCCTTTCCCTTTCATTTCTTTCCTTCCTTCCCTTTCCCTTTCTCTTTCTCTTTCATTTCTTTCTTCCCTTCCTTCCTTCCCTTTCCCTTTCCCTTTCTCTTTGATTTCTTTCCTTCCTTCCTTCCCTTTCCCTTTCCCTTTCCCTTTCATTTCCTTCCTTCCTTCCTTTCCTTTCCTTTCTCTTTCCCTTTCTCTTTCATTTCTTTCCTTCCTTCCTTCCTTCCCTTTCCCTTTCATTTCTTTCTTCCCTTCCTTCCTTCCCTTTCCCTTTCCCTTTCTCTTTCATTTCTTTCCTTCCTTCCTTCCTTCCCTTTCCCTTTCCCTTTCATTTCTTTCCTTCCTTCTTTCCTTCCTTCCTTCCCTTTCCCTTTCCCTTTCCCTTTCATTTCCTTCCTTCCTTCCTTCCTTCCTTTCCTTTCCCTTTCCCTTTCCCTTTCATTTCTTTCCTTCCTTCTTTCCTTCCTTCCCTTTCCCTTTCCCTTTCCCTTTCCCTTTCCCTTTCATTTCTTTCCTTCCTTCCTTCCTACATTAATTCCTGAGTTTAGCATCTTTCAGTCCTTCCTTCCTCCCTCCCTCCTGTTTTGACCAGGCTTCCCAAACCCGGCAAACCTTCTGAAGTAAACTCAAAGATTCCTTTAATTAGGAGGGGAAGCAGCCCCACAAAAAGTTTCTCTCTCAACGCAGGCTAACAAGGCCATCCGGCCGGAAGATGAATAGTTGTCTGCCACATCTATTCATCTCCGCCCTCTGCCTTTTATTCCCCAGAGCTAGGGTGGGGCTTCACTAGCAGAGGTGGCTCTTCCGTCCCAAGGATAGGCCCATAGATTTCCACTGCTCTCCTCTCCTCTGCCTTCTGTGCATCCGCGTGTCACGCACTGGACCCAGCTGTTCCTCCTCTTCCTCATCAGCCACCTCCAGACCTGGGGGCTGCTGATTCTCCGTCTGAGGGCTGATTGATGGCCCAGTCTCTGCCTCTGTCTCTGCCAGCTCCATTCTCTCTTTTCCCCTCAGAGCTCTCAGGTTGCCTTGATGCTGACCCTAACTCCCACACTGCCTCCTCATCTGATTCGGATGCTGAAGGGGCTGGCAGCTGACGGGCCACAACACCTCCCTCTCTCCCTCCTCTCTCTCCTTTCCTTTCCTTTCCTTTCCTTTCCTTTCCTTTCCTTTCCTTTCCTTTCCTTTCCTTTCCTTTCTTTCCTTTCCTTTCCTTTCCAGTCCTGTCCTGTCCTGTCCTGTCCTGTCCTGTCCTGTCCTTCCCTTCCCTTCATCTCTTTTCCTTTCCTTTCCTTTCCTTTCCTTTCCTTTCCTTTCCTTTCCTTTCCTTTCCTGTCCTGTCCTGTCCTGTCCTGTCCTGTCCTTCCCTTCACTTCATCTCTTTTCCTTTCCTTTCCTTTCCTGTCCTGTCCTGTCCTTTCCTGTCCTGTCCTTCCCTTCCCTTCATCTCTTTTCCTTTCCTTTCCTTTCCTTTCCTTCCTTTCCTTTCCTTTCCTTTCCTTTCCTTTCCTTTCCTTTCCTTTCCTTTCCTTTCCTTTCCTTTCCTTTCCTTTCCTTTCCTGTCCTGTCCTGTCCTGTCCTGTCCTGTCCTGTCCTGTCTTTCCCTTCATCTCTTTTCCTTTCCTTTCCTTTCCTTTCCTTTCCTTTCCTTTCCTTTCCTTTCCTTTCCTTTCCTTTCCTGTCCTGTCCTGTCCTGTCCTGTCCTGTCCTGTCCTGTCCTGTCTTTCCCTTCCCTTCCCTTCCCTTCCCTTCATCTCTTTTCTGTTCCTTTCCTGTCCTGTCCTGTCCTTCCCTTCCCTTCCCTTCCCTTCATCTCTTTTCCTTTCCTTTCCTTTCCTTTCCTTTCCTTTCCTTTCCTTTCCTTTCCTTTCCTTTCCTTTCCTTTCCTGTCCTGTCCTGTCCTGTCCTGTCCTGTCCTGTCCTGTCCTGTCCTGTCTTTCCCTTCATCTCTTTTCCTTTCCTTTCCTTTCCTTTCCTTTCCTTTCCTTTCCTTTCCTTTCCTGTCCTGTCCTGTCCTGTCCTGTCCTGTCCTGTCCTGTCTTTCCCTTCCCTTCCCTTCCCTTCCCTTCATCTCTTTTCTGTTCCTTTCCTGTCCTGTCCTGTCCTGTCCTGTCCTTCCCTTCCCTTCCCTTCATCTCTTTTCCTTTCCTTTCCTTTCTTGTCCTGTCCTGTCCTGTCCTGTCCTGTCCTGTCCTTCCCCTTCCCCTTCCCCTTCCCCTTCCCCTTCCCCTTCCTTCTAATTTGACCGAGTCGGGTAATGAAACAAACCAATCTTAGAAGGAACCAAAGACCTCCCGACTCCAAAATAAGATCTACTGTGTAAACAGACTGAGATACTGTTGTTTGCCATGTGTCAAGGCAGTGACCAGGTGTCCATGCAGTTGGTTCGTTTCGATCCAAAGCCAATAAATACTCCAGTAAATAAAAGGATTTTAATCTTTATTTCTAGCTACAAACCATAGCATAAAAAAAAACCACCCTACTTAGCAAGGGGATAACCAAATCTCTTGCAGGCTGCCAGGACAATAATGACCGCATTTCCATAGTAACCAGGACTAGGTTTCATGCATACGATCCCCACTAATAAACCACAGTCTGAAGTTTTTATCAAAACTTGGCACTATGACTTCATGGTCTTGCTATGGTCATGGGACTGTAGGAGGGGAGATTTAGTAGAGGGCAGTGGTGAAATGTAAAATCTGTTAATACTGGTTCTGTGGGTGTGGCTTGGTGGGGAGGTAATGTGCATTTTTTCTACAACCTCTTCAGCCGAAAAGGTTGTAGAAAAAATATTTTTAAAATTTTTTTAAAAAGCCTCTGATGAGTGTGCGGCTCATCTGGGCATGGGGCGGGGGCAGGGATTTTTGCTACCGGTTCTCTGAACCACCTGCCACCATCGCTACCGGATCGGGCGATCCAGTCCAAACCGGGAGCATTTCATCCCTGCTCCAGGCTGATACCTCTCTTAACTCTACCTCCAGACTTTTTTTTTCTTTCTCCTACACTTCTAATCTTTAAACAACGGAGTTTTGATCGAAGGGCAGCAATCCTATTAAACATTCAGATCTAGATAAAAAAGATCTCTTGGCCAGTTTTGTAGACAGTGTCAGCTTCTGACTGACTATGGAGCTGGTCTAGCAAATTTCCATTATTTTTAATTTAAAAATGGAACCAGACATTAGCTGGCCTGGAAATCTGTTCCTAAGACTGTAAGCGCAACAATCCCACCCACCCACCCCCCAAAACACCAAGGACAGTATCCAAGTAACTGGAATCTTAGCTGCGTGCAATCTTATTGCATGTAACCCAGTCTGGAGAAGGCATTGCTTAGTTACTTATAAAGCTGCAGTGTTAAGAGCTGTTGCTCTCAACAAGCTATTAGTACTATTGAAAAGCAGGGTGGATAAAAATCAATGATTTTTTTTAAAAAAAATCAAAAAAATCAGATTTTTTTAATTTAAATCGGGTTTTTTTTATTTAAATCGGATTTTTTTGATTTTTATCGAATTTATTTTAATAAAAAACTTTTGGGGTAAAAATCTATCGTAAGATAGTTTTCTATTTAAGATACATAAATAATTTAGTTTATTCAGCATGAAATGGAGCTTAGTTATATAGCATGAGGCTGTATATTCTGCAACACTGGGACTATCGGTGAGTCAACAGTGGGTCAAAGGAGTAGCAGAGATGACAGTTGCTCTTTAAAAATTATGATTTAAATCGAGTTGATTTAAATCAAGCCTTCTTACTAGTGATTTAAATCATGATTTAAATTGTGATTTAAATCAACTCGATTTAAATCAAATCCATCCTGTTGAAAAGTATCTCGTGGTAAAATATCACTTGAGGGTTTTGTTTTGTTTTGTTAAAAGCAGAAAAACCAAGTCGGATGAATGTCTGGATCATTAAAGACGGCAGTTTTTAACCCAGGTATTATTTTTCCCCCTTAGGATGCATTCATCTCTTTAAAAAAAAAAAAAAAAAGTATAGGCAGTGAAATAAAAAGGAATTTGTATAAAGGCTTGGAAACAAATTGGAGAAATTTCTATCACTTGTCTTAACTTTGACCCTGATATCTGGTGATAGTGTAACCGGGGATTGCAAGAGCCAGAAATATTCATAAAACGAAGTGTGTGAAATATAGCAACTTCGGGTGTTTGAATCTTAGATGAGCAGATACCCCCAAAGTGATAGAAACGCTGTTCAAGAAGATGCTGAATTGTTCTACCTACATGACTGTATCTCGGGAAAATGTACCTGAATGAAAACATTCAGACGAGATCATTTTTTAAAAATTTAATTTAATCTCTAGAGCACCAGCGGGCAGGACAAGAAGCAATGGAGGGAAGCTAATCAAAGAGAGAACCAAGCTAGAACTAAGGATATTTTTTTCTTTTTCTCCACTGTAGCACTCCTTGGAATAGAATAGAATAGAATAGAATAGAATAGAATAGAATAGAATAGAATAGAATAGAATAGAATAGAATAGAATAGAACAGAACAGAACAGAATAGAATAACAGAGTTGGAAGGGAGCTTGGAGGTCTTCTAGTCCAACCCCCTGCTTAGGCAGGAAACCCTATACCACTTCAGACAAATGGTTATCCAACATCTTCTTAAAAACTTCCAGTGTTGGAGCATTCACAACTTCTGGAGGCAAGTCGTTCCACTGATTAATTGTTCTCACTGTCAGGAAGTTTCTCCTTAGTTCTAGGTTGCTTCTCCCCTTGATTAGTTTCCACCCATTGCTTCTTGTCCTGCGTTTAGATGCTTTGGAGAATAGTTTGACTCCCTCTTCTTTGTGGCAACCCCTGAGATATTGGAACATGTACAAAACATAATGCGAGCATATAAGTATTCCAGGAACTGTGGGGTGGGGTGTGGGGATCAGAAGTCACATCTGCACGAATAATCTCATACTGTTGCAAATCTGTGGAATGCTTGGTGCTCTCTAAACTTGGTTCTTTGCTTGCAGACCTTTCATTACCCAGCTAGGTAACACCATCAGGGCACTGATGATTTGCACTCATGTCATGATGTTACGCAGTTGGATAAGGAAACGTCTGGAGGAAAACAGCCAAGCTCAGTGAGCGCCAAGGATTCCATAGTTCCGTCCCAAACTACAGATATGTACTCTCTTCTAAATACTGTAAATCAGTGGATCTTTCTAAGATTAAGCCGAAGTGAAGGAGATTTTTCAACTTCATATAATTTTAAAAAGAGGGGTCTAAAGCAGGGGTGAAATCCAGCAGGTTCTGACAGGTTCTGGAGAACCGGTAGCGGAAATTTTGAGCAGTTCGGAGAACCAGCAAATACCACCTCTGGCTGGCCCCAGAGTGGGGTGGGAATGGGGATTTTACAGTATCCTTCCCCTGGAGTGGGAAGGGAATGGGGATTTTACACGCCCACAGAGCCATGCCACGCCCACCAAGCCACACCCACAGAATAGATAGTAAAAAATTTGGATTTCACCACTGGTCTAAAGATGATTTTTTAAAAGAAGGATAAGCTTTCGATTTCGAGTTCATAGCTGGGTACTAATCCTCCTATCGGGAATCTTATGAATCCATTCCCCAAGGATTTTGTGACGGAATTCTAATTACAAGTAGCCCTTGACTTACAACTTTTGGACCGTTCAAAGTTACAATGGTACTGAAAATGGTGGCTTACAATCCGTCCGTGCACCTACCACCATTGCTGCAACTCCGGGATCACATGACTAAAATTTGGGCCCTTGGCAACTGGCATGTATTTAGGACAGTTGCATTCTCCCGGCATCGTCTGATTTTCATTTGTCACCTTCCCAGCCGGCTTCTGACAAGCAAAATTAATGGGGGAAAGCCCAATTTGCTTAATGACCACTTGATTCACTTAACAATTGCAGTGATTTGTTTAACAACGATAGCAAAAAAAGGTTGTAAAGTCAGACACAGCTCATTTAACAACTGCCTTGGTTAGTAATGGAAATTCTGGTTCCAATCGTGGTCATAAGCCAAGAAATGTCTTCCTTTCTTCCTTCCTTCCTTTCTTCCTTCCTTTCTTTCTTTCTTTCTTTCTTTCTTTCTTTCTTTCTTTCTTTCTTTCTTTTTCTTCCTTCCTTCCTTCCCTTCTTCTTCTTCTTCTCTTCTTTTCCTCTTCTTCTTCTTCTCTTCTTCTTCTTCATCTCCTCCTCCCCCCCCCTCCTCCACCTTCCAGGGGTGAAATCCAACAGGTTTTGACAGGTTCTGGAGAACTGGTAGCGGAAATTTTGAGCAGTTCGGAGAACTGGCAAATACCACCTCTGGCTGGCCCCAGAGTGGGGTGGGAATGGAGATTTTGCAAAATCCTTCCCCCTGGAGTGGAGTGGGAATGGAGATTTTGCAATATCCTTCCCCCTGGAGTGGGATGGGAATGGAGATTTTGCAGTATCCTTCCCCTACCACACCCACCAAGCCGCACCACACCCACCAAACCATGCCCACAGAACCGGTAGTAAAAAAAATTGGATTTCACCACTGTCTCCTTCTCTCTTTTCCTCCTCCTCTTCCTCCTCTACCAATTTATCAAGCCTGCATTTTTATGTTCAGGACAGGAATTCAAATTCTGTATTTTAACTTTTATGTTCAAGAATAGGAGAAAACTTTTAGACTTCCTTGTCCAAAATGGGACAACTTGCTGCTGGATAATTCTTTATGGGACAATTTAACAATTCAATTGAATTATTTAAATTTTTTAAAGAAAAAATTGGTGTCCTTTAATGATTCTATTCAACTATTTCTTCCATATTAGTGTAATTAGTGTCCCACGGTGAGTTGGGCTGCGGTGAGTCAGCCATGGCAACATGTCATAGACCCTCTGTGTCAAGTTGTATACAACCTTGCCAACAGCTCCAGTCACAAATATCAGCCTGAGGCACAGGTGAAATGCTCCCAGTTCAGACCGGATCGCCCAATCCGGTACCGATGGCGGTGGGTGGTTTGAAGAACCGATAGCAAAAATCCCTGCCTCCCACCCCTCCATGCCCAGTTGAGTTGCCTGATCATCAGAAGCTTTTTTTTCATTATTTTTAAAAGCATTTTTCGGCCAAAAAAATACTTTTAAAAGTTAAAAAAAAAAGCCTCTGATGCTCGCACGGTTCAGCTGGGATCATCAGAGCTTTTTAAAAGCATTTTTTCTACAACCTCTTTGAAGAGGTTGTAAAAAATTGCTTTTAAGGGGCTCTGATGATCCCAGCTGTTTTGCCTGATCGTCAGAGGCTTTTTTTCTTTTAAATACATTTTTTTACAACCTCTTCGACCGAAAAAAATGCTTTTAAAAGAAAAAAAAAGCCTCTGACGATCAGGCAACTCAACTGGGATCGTCAGAGCCTTTTAAAAGCATTTTTTTACAACCTCTTCAAGAGGTTGTAGAAAAAATGTTTTTAAAAGTAAAAAAAAGAGATGGCCACGCCCACCCAGTCACATTACCCCTCACCAAGCCGCGCCCACAGAACCGGTAGTAGCAAATTTTACATTTCACCACTGGCCTGAGGGAGTGAATATCTGAATGAAGGGCGACTAAGAGAAACTATGAGCCTGTAAAGCAAGAATTAAGGACTCGCCGCCCAATCAGAGGACAACAAAATAAAAGACTCGCCATGTCCAGAGTTCCTGTCAGAATAAATGATACCTCACATCCTCGCCGTCTTCAAGCATGGAGAGACAGATTGTGCATTTCTCATCCGTATCTGACTCTTCTCCTTCTTCCTTTTCTGTTTTGTCTTCCTGCGGCCATCGCTGTCGGCAAAGTCACACAAAAGACACCAGTGTCACAACAAATACTACTCAACAAATGAAGAGTAGCAAGGTGGAAAGGTTCACAATTATGGTCCCGGTGTATTAGGTGGTTGGAGAAGAATTTCCACTGAGAGTTTTAATTTGCAATTCAACCATTTTGTAGGGGAAGGGTGGATAACGGATGCACCTTGCCTCCCCCCAGCAAGAAGCATTCTCAGTGCACACTTTCACGGATTCCCTGCTAAAGATGTCCGCTGAGTCTCTGGAAGGCTGCACTTTTAAGAGACATTGAAATCTTAAGAAGGTTTTTTTTTTTTTATTCCCTTCTGGTCTGAGCAAGCTGTTAGCTTTCCCCAACTTTCTAAATAGCCCAGTTTTGCAGATATTATCAGAAGGAACAAATCAGAGGTGGGTTTCAGCAGGTTCTGACCAGTTCTGGAGAACCGGTAGCGGAAATTTTGAGTAGTTCGGAGAACCGGTAGTAAAAATTCTGTCTGGTCCCACCCCCATCTATTCTCTGCCTCCCGAGTCCCAGCTGATCGGGAGGGAATGGGGATTTTGCAGTAACCTTCCCCTGCCACACCCACCAAGCCACACCCACAGAACTGGTAGTAAAAAATTTTGAAACCCACTATTGGAACAAAAAGACAATTTTTCTCTCCCCTTAGAATTCAAGGGAACCCAGTGTGGAATGGATTGACAGGCACGGCAGACAGATGGACGGTAGGATGGATGGATGGATAAGGGAGGGGGGAGGAAGTGACAGCTAGAAAAGGAAGGGAGGGAGTGAAGGAGGGAGGGAGGGGGAGGGAGGGAGAGAGAAAGGAAGGAAGGTAGAGAGGGGAAGGAAGGAAAGAAAAGGGAAGGAAGGAAGGAAGGAAGGAAGGAAGGAAGGAAGGAAGGAAGAGGTAGCGAAGGAGGGAGGAAGGGAGGAAAGAAAGAGAGGGGGAGATGGAGAAGGAAGGGAGGGAGAGAGAAAGGAAGGAAGGAATGAAAAAGAAAGAGAGAGAGAGAAAGAAAACGAGGGAGGGAGGGAGGAAAGAAGGAGAGGGGGAGATGGAGAAGAAAGGGAGGGAGAGAGAAAGGAAGGAAGGAATGAAAAAGAAAGAGAGAGAGAGAGAAAGAAAACAAGAGGGAGGGAGGGAGGAAAGAAGGAGAGGGGGAGATGGAGAAGGAAGGGAGGGAGAGAGAAAGGAAGGAAGGAAAGAAAAAGAAAGAGAGAGAAAGAAAGCAAGAGGGAGGGAGGGAAGGAAGAAGGGAGGAAGGAAGAAGGGAGGGAGGGAAGGATGGAAGGAAAGAGGGAGGGAAAGAAAGAAAGAAAGAAAGAAAGAAAGAAAGAAAGAAAGAAAGAAAGAAAGAAAGAGAAAAAATTGTTTAGGCCCTTCAATGGTATTAATAATATATAAATGATCTTCCCATTGGGGAGATCAACCAAATCAAGATGGCAGCTGGCCATATGATTGAAGTTCTGCTCCTTTTTATATGCCTCAAAGTCATAGCTTTGGCATAGCCAAAGCTGGGCACAGTACTTCAGACGGTTTAAATTCGAGCTGAAGTACATCCCAGGGGGAAAAAAAAAATCTACTAGCCGATGTCCTATGGAGAAAACCCCAATTCAATCCTGAGGTCTACAAGATTTTTCTCGATATGTCTATAGTTCCCTCAAGCAGTTTTTCCTCAGTTTTGAGAATGTTAAGATGTCGTGCCCCATGCTGGCAACTGAAGTCCACATATCTTATAATGTGGCCAAGGTTGAGAAAGCTTGTTCTAGTCTAGAGGATTTTAAAATGGCTTGGAAAACAAATATAGCTTACACTTTTCATGTATTCAAATTATGTTTATACTTTTTACCTGTTATCTTACGTACAGTATGCTTGACAAATAAATAAATTTAAAAAAATTAATAATTTTGGGACTTCTGCAGGGAGAGAAACGGTGCTTAAATCAATATCAATTAAAATAAGGGAAAGTTCATTAAAGTGGATATATGTAGGAGCACAGCGTATTAATAACAGACTCAAAGTATTGGCAAGCATGTAGCCCATTTGGAACATATTTACCGACAAGGTGTTTTTGGGTGAAAATGTAAAAGTTTTAGAGAAAGACGTTTTAATTGAAGCAGGGAAAATAATGAAGCAAGAAGTTACGCTGGCCCTTACATTACGCTTGTTATCTGGTTTTGAAGGAGCAAATGAAAAACTGCCGCATTCAAAAAACCAGATTACTTTTTTGCTACTCTTTCCTAAACAACTTACAACCAGCGTTTGGAAGTCAGCAATTAATCTTTCGATATCAGTCTGGATTCAGCAATGTTTGCAAATAATCCTAATGGAAAAGGTGAAGGGGGGAAAAAAATTGGGTTTCGCCAGAGCTAATTTTCTAACCATTTAAGTATAGCTTTATGAATAATGGATAAATAGAATTAATCTATGTCCCACGTTTATTCGTTATCAAAGAAAAATGAACATTGTATAGGTATAGATAGGCCTTGATTTACTAACCATTTGTTCAGTGACCATTTGGAAATTACAACCGCACTGAAAAGAGTGACTTATGACCATTTTTCACACCTACGACCATTCCAGCATGCCCAGGATCACGTGATCAAAATTTGAATGCTTGGCAACTGACTCATATTTATGACAGTTGCAATGTCGTGGGGTCGTGTGATCCCCTTTTGCGACCTCCGGATGAGCAAAGTCAATGGGGAAGCCAGATTCACTTAACAACCGTCTTACTAACTTAACAACTGCAGGGATTCACTTAACAATGGGGGCAAGAAAGGTCGCAAAATGGGGCAAAACTCACTTAACAATTGTCTCGCTTAGCGATGGAAACTTGGGGCTCAACTGTGGTTGAAAGTAAAGGACTACCTGCAATATATTTGAAATTTCTGTTGTACAATATCTAAATGATTTCTGTAGTACAATATCTAAATGACTTAAGCCTTGTGGTCAGTGGTGGGATTCAGCCAGTTCGCACCTATTTGAGAGAACCGGTTGTTAACTTTCTAAGCAGTTCAGATAACTGGTTGTTGGAAGAAATCTCCTTTTGTTTTTTTCCACTTTACATGGCTAATCATGTAAGGAAAGAAACATTCTGGTGGTGTTTCTAGCCTAATCTTTATTGCCCTGCTTACAGAAACTGCCTCTCTGGTTAACCCTTATTACATTGTAACAGCTAATGTGAAGTGCCCATTGACGTGAGTGATGTTGAGTTGGCCATGCTCACACAGTCACATGATCACCGAGCCACGCCTACCCAGCTGGTGATTAGGACAGAGAACCGGTTGTTAAATTATTTAAATCTCACCACTGTCTGTGGTGATTCATAGATTAAAATGCCATATTGCAGGCTAACTCTGCTCACTGCCAGGAGTTTGATCCTGACTGACTCAAGGTTGACTCAGCCTTCCATCCTTCCGAGGACAGTAAAATGAGGACCCAGATTGTTGGGGGCCATAGGTTGACTCTGTAAACTACTTAGCAAGGGCTGTAAAGCACTTTGAAGCTGTATATAAGTCTAAGCGCTGTTGCTATTAGTTGTCTGGGTGGCACAGTGGTTAGAATGCAGTATTGCAGGCGAACTCTACCCACAATCTGGAGTTCGATCCTGACCGGCTCAAGGTTGACTCAGCCTTCCATCCTTCCGAGGTCAGTAAAATGAGGACCAAAATTGTTGGGGCCAATATGCTGACACTGTTAACCGCTTAGAGTGGGCGGTAAAGCCCTTTGAAGCGGTATATAAATCTAAGTGCTATTGCTACTTAAGTTTAATAATAAAGTAAAGTTATTGTAGCAGAACCCCAGAGGTGGGTGTCACATACTTTAACAACCGGTTCTCCCAGAACCGAAAATGTGCATGCGCGCCTTCCATGCATGCAGACGACATCAAAAAACCAGCAATTATATAGGACGTGATAGCGCCAGGGCAGGTGGGAAGGCCCAGCCGTTGATCGGAACTACCGGTTCACTCAAACCGGTCTGAACCCCACTGCAGAGTCCCTATATCTCCCTGGGAAATATGCCTACATGCAAAGATGTGAAGGAAGGGAAACATTAAGGGAATCATTAAGAGAACAATGAATGCAAACACTATTTAAATTTAAAGAACAATGGAAAGTTGATGGCTTTGGACCGAATCAAGTGAAAAACAAAACATGGCGAGTTTTAAAGTTATATTTATAAGGTTGCTGGCCGATCTCTGTTTGGGACGTCACATCGGACTCTCTTTCAACGCTTACCTTCTTGTATTTGTGTGGGAAAGTGAACCGTTCGATGGTGTTTTGCACAGCTCCTCTACTCACACTTCCCAACCTGTCTTCTAGTTGCAACAACTCCTGGATTAAAAACGATAGAAATGAAAGAGTGTCAAAGAGTTTGCTGTGGCACATCAGTGGCCAGTGGATCTGGCGGCAGACTCAGACAATGATGAGGTTGGGGAGGAACATGGGCCAGTCCTGGAGTCTGTGGAAGGCTCTGATGTGGGCTCTGCGTCGGAGGCAGAGAGGGGGCCAGGGCATCAGCTGCCTTCGGAGTTTTCAGCTGCCTTCGGAGTCAGACATCAGTGGGGCAGAAAAACAGCTGGAGCCTGTTCCCAGTGCGTGCATACGCAGAGCTCTCAGAAGAAGGGAACAGCTAAGAAACAAGGGTCGACTCAGGAGTAAAGCCACAGGTGGACGGTGAATGGCCCCTCCCATAGGGAATAAAGAGGAGCAAAAGGGGAGGGGAGTTTGCAGGAGACAATTAGTTCAATTCAGTAGAGTGAAGATCTGTTCGTGACTATTTGCCAAGTATTGTCTGCTCCAGATTGGCATTTGGAAGATATCAGCCTGGCACAGGGGTGAAATGTAAAATCTGTTACTACCGGTTCTGTGGGCGTGGCTTAGTGGGGGGGATAATGTGACTGGGTGGGCGTGGCCAACTTTTTTTAAAAAAAACTTTTCAAAGCATTTTTTCTAATGCTTTGAAAAGCCTCTCTGAGATCAGGAACTCAGCCATGTTTGAAGTGGTGTATCAGGGGTGGGTTCTAATTTTTTTTACTACCGGTTCTGTGGGCGTGGCTTATTTTGTGGGTGTGGCTTGGAGGTCCTGTGACTAGGTGGGCGTGGTTAGCTGGTCAGTCATTTCTGGAAGGTCCTCACACTTACGACCAGTCCTCGCACTTACGACCCGACTCATTTGTTTGCTTTTAACACTGATCAGATATAGGGCGGCCCTTTGAAGCCCCACCACAAGAGTTTAAACAATTTTTTTCCCTCTAGTCATCAGCTGGGACTCAGGAGGCAGCAATAGATTGGCGGTGGGATCAAATAAAAGGTAAGAATAAAGTGGGGGGTGGGGGATGGAAGGGCGGGGGGGGAGAACCGGTTCGGTGACATCATATCGTCACCGCTACCGGCTCGGCAGAACCGGACCGAAGCGGGAGGAACCCACCACTGTGGTGTATCTAGATGAGGGGTATTCAACTTTGGCAACTTTAAGACTTGTGGACTTTAACTCCTGGAATTCTGGCTGGGGAATTCTGGGAGTTGAAGCCCACAAGTCTTAAAGTGGTCACGTTTGAACGCCCCTGCACTAAAACATGTGATTAAGGGGCAGCCACCCAAGAGATGCAAAAAAAAAAAAGCCTTTTTGGGACTCACCTCATGACTTTCTCGCACGGCAGATGCGTGCCGATTTGGATTCAGTCCCTGAAGAGCAAGCAGCTGAAACTGGGGGTAATTTCTGATTTCGTGGACAACCTGTAAAGTGATGTAGAGAAGCATCTTTGAGGGGTTGGCTTTCTTCTCCTCAGCTTCAGGGAACATCAGATAGCCCCTGAAAAGGGTCGTTCGCTAAACACTTTGAGGAGCTGCCCAAACTCCAGAGCTCACCCAATTTGGCTGACTCTGAAACCATTTCTAATCACACTGGCAAAAATGAGTGCCGTTTCTTCTCATTCCTCATTCTGAGGCAGGAAAAGCTCAAAATGTGTGATGAAACTTTATAACGTCTTTCTTTTTTTAAAGTCTAACTTTTTTTAAAGTTTCCTTTTTTTTTCAAGTCTTTTTCAAGTCTGGGAAATGGGATAGGTCTAGTGTAGATCAGAAAGTTGAAAAGAATATCCCTCCCTTGAAAAGGAAAGAAGGAAGAATGGAAGGGGGAGGAAGGAGGAGAGGAGAGAAGGAGGAAGGTATGGAAGGGAGGGAGCGAGTGATGGAGCAAGGAAGGAAGGAAGGAACAAGAAGGATGGAAGGGAGGGAGCGAGGGGCGGAGGAAGGGAGGGAGGAAGGGAGAGGGAGGAAGAAGGACGGAAGAGAGGGAGGAATGGGAGGGAACGAGGGACAGAGGAAGGAAGGAAAGAAGAAGAAGGATGAGAGGGAGGGAAGAAGAGGGGAGGAAGGAGGATAGGAGAGAGGGAGGAAGGGATGGAAGCAGAGGTGGATATTCAGCTGGTTCGGATCGGTTTGGGCGAACCGGTAGCGGCAACTGAGGGCGGGCCCAGGCCTGCCCACCTGCCCCGGTGTAATGCCGTCCTATTTAGCCATGTTTTTTAGGCCGGGCGCATGCGCAGAAGGCTGGGCACATGTGTGGAAGGCGTGCATGCGGCAAACCGGTGGTAAGAATATGTGATGGATGTATGATGGATATAATACGCTGGATGGAAGGGACAGAGCTAGGGAGGGAGCAAGGAAGAAGGATGGGAGGGAGGGAGGGGGAGGAAGAAGGACGGGAGGGAGGGAGGAATGGGAGGGAACGAGGGACAGAGGAAGGAAGGAAAGAAGAAGAAGGATGAGAGGGAGGGAAGAAGAGGGGAGGAAGGAGGATAGGAGAGAGGGAGGAAGGGATGGAAGCAGAGGTGGATATTCAGCTGGTTCGGATCGGTTTGGGCGAACCGGTAGCGGCAACTGAGGGCGGGCCCAGGCCTGCCCACCTGCCCCGGTGTAATGCCGTCCTATTTAGCCATGTTTTTTAGGCCGGGCGCATGCGCAGAAGGCTGGGCACATGTGTGGAAGGCGTGCATGCGGCAAACTGGTGGTAAGAATATGTGATGGATGTATGATGGATATAATACGCTGGATGGAAGGGACAGAGCTAGGGAGGGAGCAAGGAAGAAGGATGGGAGGGAGAGAGGGGGAGGAAGAAGGACGGGAGGGAGGGAGGAATGGGAGGGAACGAGGGACAGAGGAAGGAAGGAAAGAAGAAGAAGGATGAGAGGGAGGGAAGAAGCGGGGAGGAAGGAGGATAGGAGAGAGGGAGGAAGGGATGGAAGCAGAGGTGATATTCAGCTGGTTCGGATCGGTTTGGGTGAAGGATGGGAGGGAGGGAGGGAGGGAGGAAGAAGGATGGGAGGGAGGGAGGAAGAAGGATGGGAGGGAGGGAAGAAGAAGGATGGGAGGGAGGAAGGGAGGAAGGGAGGAAGAAGGATGGGAGCGAGGGAGGAAGAAGGATGGGAGGGAGGGAAGGAGGGAAGGATGAAGAAGGATGAGAGGGAGGAAGAAGGATGAGAGGGAGGGAGGAAGAAGGATGAGAGGGAGGGAGGAAGAAGGATGGGAGGGAGGGAAGGAAGGAGGGAGGAAGAAGGATGGGAGGGAGGGAAGGAAGGAGGGAGGAAGAAGGATGGGAGGGAGGGACGAAGAAGGATGAGAGGGAGGGGAGGAAGGAAGGAAGGAAGGAAGGGAGGGAGGGAGGGAGGGAGGGAGGGATCCTAGTCAATCATTCAGACCAAACAGTCAAAACTGAATTGGTAAAACCAACTCTGGATTCACACACTATGTCCAAGGACAAATAATTCCTCTAATAGTTCTTTCTCCCTGATAGAAATGTTCCCTTTTGAGGAAGACGGTGAGGCCCCTTTCCCAGGGCTCCTGAGAAGGATACCTGGGGATGTAATCCAAAAAGTGAACAAGACAGATATAAAACAGGATCAGTGTTAGATCGGAAGATGGAAGAGACGGACACAGCTCTTTCAGCAACAACAGCTCTTTATTAGTAGACCATTACAACCCAACAACCTGCTTGTCTGGCAGCGTGCCCTTTTATAGGGAGCTGTCAGACAGCTTGACCAATGAGCTTTAAGTATTTTCCCGCCATTTTGGCGGACCTGAGCGAAGCCTATAGCTCACTCCTTATTTGGTACATAACAATCAGAGCTTCAGTTGCCCCCTGGCGGTCCCCTTGACTTCCTGGACCATAACCCTGCCTGGACCTCTCAGCTCCTGCTCTCTAGTGGAAGTCCTGGTCATGGATCAGGTATCAGAGGGTCTACATTTCCTTGTCTTTCATCCCATCATACTGAGTGGGGGGAAAAAAGGGTTTAAAAACCAAACAAGGAAAAGAAAGACGTCGCACTGAGATTTTGAGAGAAGGTGCTTTCTTCTCCGCTGCAATCCTCTCAAGAACCACTAGATGGGGCTTTGCACAGAGGAGATTTACTTCTCTTTACTGCCCTCTGGTGGTCGTTGGGATTCTTGTGCACCAGTTTCTGCTACATTCCCTCTCTTAAGGGGATGTTTGCCAATGAGATGCTCCTTATATGTCAGAGGAGGACTGAGAATGATCAAATTCTGCATTTCTGGAATTCTGAGAAATACGGCAATGACCGAAAGCATTCATTTTAAGCCATTTGGAGTCAAATTTGGAACCGAAAATGAATAAGGTCATGAATTAGACCAGTACCTGAATTAGAGCAGGATTATATTTTGGGATTGATATCATTTTTCAGACAGTTTGGCATGAGAATGGAATCATTTCATTGGAATACAATCTTTTCCCTTGCAAGCGATGGACTTTTGAAGATTTTAGTGCAGCGGACATTATTCCTGACATCCAGGGGTGAAATCCAGCAGGTTCTGACAGGTTCTGGAGAACCGATAGCGGAAATTTTGAGTAGTTCGGAGAACTGGCAAATACCACCTCTGACTGGCCCCAGAGTGGGGTGGTAATGGATATTTTGCAGTATCCTTCCCCTGGAGTGGGGTGGGAATGGAGATTTTGCAGTATCCTTCCCTCAGGAGTGGAGGGAATGGAGATTTTGCAGTATCCTTCTCCCATGAATGGGGAGGGAATGGGGATTTTGCAGTATCCTTCTCCCAGGAATGGGGAGGGAATGGGGATTTTGCAGTATCCTTCCCCCAGGAGTGGGGAGGGAATGGAGATTTTGCAGTATCCTTCCCCTGCCACGCTCACCAAGCCACGCCCACAGAACCGGTAGGGAAGAGCCTTGCTAGTACAGTGGTCTACGCACCCTGTTATTAACACAGCTGCCTGCAATTTACTGCTGGTTCGAATCTCTCCAAGGCTCAAGGTTGACTCAGCCTTCCATCCTTTCTAAGGTAGGTGAAATGAGGACCCAGTTTGTGGGGGCAATAAGGTGACTTTGTAAAATATACAAATGTATGAAGGCTATTGCTTAACGCATTGTAAGCCACCCTGAGTCTCCGGAGAAGGGCGGCATATAAATCAAATTTTTTTTTAAAAAAAATTGGATTTCACTCCTGCTGTCATCAAACTGCTTCTGCTAACCTACCCCCTTGACTTACCATCTGTGTTGAGGATGTATTCTGGGGAAAATGATGCATTCTTTGTGGAGCCAAATAATGCTGATAATGTTGAGGAACTGGCCTGACCTGGAACTGGTTGTGACTGAGACCGGCATCGACACTCAGATCCCTAGAAGGACAAAAACGAAAATCAGGGCTCAATAAAATGGACAGCGTAATCATCCCATCCTTTAGACAATATTCCCTTGTCAAAATACCTACATTCATTTCCTGCCTGCATTGCCAAGGCCTAGCTGTTAATAGATCCTGGAGGACAACAGGAAAAGTCACCACATGGTGATCATCCTATATCAAAGTCGAAAAGGAAGTCAAAAGATTCAAAGTTGGAGGAAGTTTTAGGGACATTTCTAATTTGTTTTGCTGTTATAATTCCCTGAGGATAATCTTAATGGGCATACCTATCCTAAAAAAAAATTCAAACACCAAAGTGAGCATCAATGAACAATGAAAACAATGCAAAGAAAAGGAATTTATTTATTTTTTTAATAAAGACACAAAGATTAAAAATTTTCAACCATCTCTTGGATTCTGTCTGTATCTCCCCAAGAATACCGTGGGGTTTTTGTTTTGTTTTTCAGTCTGTATTTAGCTCTTGGAATTTTAAATTAATTTTATAGCTGTTATTATATTTATATTTTTACTGCGTTTTAAGATGATCAGAGTCACTTACAAGAGCCTCAGAATGAGATGGACAGCATATCACGGTTGCAGGAACTGGGTATGTCTAGTTTAATGAAAAGAAGGACGAGGGGAGACATGATAGCAGTGATCCTATATCTCAGGGACTGCCCCAAAGAAGAGGGAGTCAAGCTATTCTCCAAAGCTCCAGAAGGCAGGACAAGAAGCAATGGGTGGAAACTAATCAAGGAGAGAAGCAACCTAGAACTAAGGAGAAATTTCCTGACAGTGAGAACAATTAATCAGTGGAACATCTTGCCTCCAGAAGTTGTGAATGCTCCAACACTGGAAATTTTTAAGAAGATGTTGGATAACCATTTGTCTGAAGTGGTGTAGGGTTTCCTGCCTAAGCAGGGGGTTGGACTAGAAGACCTCCAAGGTCCCTTCCAACTCTGTTATTATATTATATATATCAATTGAATAATATCTCGCATTTTAGAAAACTTTGAACTAGAATACACCTGTTGGACAGCAATCGTCCCTGTCTGCAGAAGGGCTCAAACGGGGGATTATGATGAATTAATTACGGAAACAGAAATGGCCCCCTCTGAATGCCTTTGAGCTTTATCTGGTCTTTCCCAGATGAAAGCTGCCCCCTTTGGGAAGATTCCTGTAAAATAGGCATTCAGCAATAAAGTAGCTAGTCTGAACTTTATATGTATAGATCTGGATGATCGATCCTGACATTATCTTCTTTATCAGATCTTTAATACAGGTCTAATGGCAGAAAGTGAAGAGAAATGAAAGAGCCTTCTGATGCGGGTGAAGGAGGAGAGTGCAAAAGTTGGCTTCAAACTCAACATTTAAAAAAAACTAAGATCATGGCATCCGGCCCTCTCAATTCCTGGGAAATAGATGGGGAAGAAATGGAGGTAGTGACAGATTTTATTTTCCTGGGCTCCAAGATCACCGCAGATGGGGACTGCAGCCAAGAAATTAAAAGACACTTGCTCCTGGGGAGGAAAGCTATGGCAAATCTAGACAGCATTCTAAAAAACAGAGACATCACCCTGCCAACAAAAGTGCGTATAGTCAAGGCTATGGTTTTCCCAGTTGCAATGGATGGTTGTGAAAGTTGGACCATAAGAAAGGCTGAGCGCCAAAGAATTGAGGCCTTTGAACTCTGGTGCTGGAGAAGACTCCTGTGAGTCCCTTGGACTGCAAGGCCATCAAACCTGTCAGTCCTAGAGGAGATCAACCCTGACTGCTCTTTAGAAGGCCAGATCCTGAAGAGGAAACTCAAATACTTTGGCCACCTAATGAGAAGGAAGGACTCACTGGAGAAGAGCCTAATGCTGGGAATGATTGAATGCAAAAGAAGAAGGGGACGACAAAGAAAGAGGTGGCTGGATGGAGTCACTGAAGCAGTTGGCGTGAGTTTAAATGGACTCCAGAGGATGGTGGAGGACAGGAAGGCCTGGAGGAACATTGTCCATGGGGTTGTGATGGGTTGGACACAACTTCGCAACTAACAACAACAAATACGGGTCTTCCATGTAGGCAAAAAAAACAACCCCAAAAGATTCTAAAAAACCCACACTGAGAACAGATCACTTAAAACATCTGTTTTGTTGTTCAGTGGTGTTGTTGTTTTT
This sequence comes from Arizona elegans, assembly GCA_022577455.1. Taxonomy (NCBI): domain Eukaryota; kingdom Metazoa; phylum Chordata; class Lepidosauria; order Squamata; family Colubridae; genus Arizona; species Arizona elegans. Next base: position 3,088,989 of record JAKOOJ010000050.1, read on the forward strand.
GTTGAGTGACTGATAAATTAACTCTGGGATCGTGGCACAAATTCACCTTCAGCTGAATTATTCATTAGGACGCAGCAAAAATATTTCATACGTAGGCGGGGTGTACCAAAAGTTCGGGCCTCGTAGACCATTTATTATACAAATTGCATGAAATGTAGGAATCGGTTGTCCTTTGCTTCTAATTACTTTCTTCCTTGTTTGATGCATGACCTTTCAACGTTTCGAAGTATGAGAATATTTTCTCTGAAAGAAAAAGCTTCCCGCGATCGGTTTTTAACAAGCCTTTGGGTGCTTTGTGTATCTGTCTGTGTGTGTTTGTTTATACAACACAAGTACACACAGAGATGTCTACCGAAAAGCAGGCCTCTTAGGCCAGTGTTTCTCAATCTTGGAAGTTTGAAGATGGGTGGACATCAACTCCCAGAATCCTCCAGCCAGCGTTGCTGGCTGGGGGATTCTGGGAGTTGAAGTCCACCCATCTTTAAGCTACCAAGGTTGAGAAAAACTGCCTTAGGCTAATTGCAATGGGATAAATAAACAGATGACAAAAGAGATGTGTTTTTTTTTTCAGAGGAAGAAGCACATTTTTTAACATAAAGTCCCGGCTTGTGCAAATATTCCCTTTTAGCTTTTCATTTCATTTTCATTTCATTTATTTAAATTTCTATACCGCCCTTCTCCAAAATAGGACTCAGGGCGGTGAACAGCCAAAGTAAAAAACAATACATACAAAATTTAAAAGCAGTTTAAAATAATTAAATATTTGGCCGAAAATTAAAACAACCCAATTTAAAATCAATTTAAAATTCACTCAAGCCAGCCCAGCTAGTTGAAATAAATGGGTTTTCAGGGCCCGACGAAAAATCCGGAGGTCTGTTATTGTACGTATCTCTGGGGGGAGGTTGTTCCAGAGGGTGGGCGCCGCCACAGAGAAGGCTCTCCCTCTGGGGGTCGCCAGCCGACATTGTCTGGCGGACAGCACCCTGAGGAGGCCCACTCTGTGCGAGCGTACTGGCCGGTGGGAGGCTATTGGTGGCAGAAGGCGGTCTCGTAAGTACCCCGGCCCTAAGCCATGGAGCGCTTTAAAGGTGGTCACCAACACCTTGAAGCGCACCCGGAAGACCACCGGAAGCCAGTGCAGCTTGCGCAGGAGAGGTATTACATGGGAGCGCCTCGTCGCCCCCATAATCCCCCGCGCGGCCGCGTTCTGGACCAGCTGGAGCCTCCGGGTGCACCCCAGGGGGAGCCCCATGTAGAGAGCGTTGCAGTAGTCCAGGCGGGAAGTGACGAGTGCCTGAGTGACTGTGCGTAGGGAGTCCCGATCTAGAAAGGGGCGCAACTGGCGTATCAGGCGGACCTGATAAAAAGCCCCCCTGGCCACGGCCGTCAAATGATCTTCTAACGACAGCCGTGCATCCAGGATAAGGTGACCAGACGTCCCGCTTTTGGCGGGACAGTCCCGCTTTTGAGCAATTTGTCCCGTGTCCCGCGGCGTTTTAAAAAAGTCCCGATTTTTCATTCTGCCTCCTGGTTCCCGGCTGCCTCCTGAATCCCCGCTGATGGCTAGAGGGAAAAAACCTGTTTAAACTCTTGCCGCGGGGCTTCAAAGGGCCGCCCTACGTTAATTAGCTCGGCTTCCCCCTCTCAGCTGATTTGCACAGGGCTCTGCTCTTGCTAAATTGCTCAGTTTTTTTTTCCTCTTTGTGCAAACCAAGCTCAAAACGAAACTGAAAGTAAAACAGGCTGTTGGCTTTGCGGTTTGCTTGCAACGTTGGAAAATTAGGCAGCAGATTTATTTTCCTTTTCCTCACCAAAAAAGGTAAGTGCAAACAATGGAAAATTATTTAGGGCAAAAGAGGAGAGTTCAAGATTTTAAAACACAAAAGAAAAAAAAGCTCTTTTTAACTAGGGAATTGTAATAATTGAAATATTATTAATTGTATACTGTGTTGAAAGCAGAAATGGTTAAGTTGTGGTTTGGAGGAATATATGGGGGAAATTATTTGGTTTATTATTATTGGTAAGTATAATTAATTGATTTGTAAGAAATTGGATTGCATGGAAATAATTGGAATATTCATGTTCATATTGATTAATATACAAAAAAGATAGTTATATAACTAATTGATTTATATTAAATGTTGAATTTGTATTAAACAACTGTATTACATAATTACATAATTAACCAATGTGAGGATGGATATAAAAATAGATGACAATGGGAAGGGGTATAAAATAGAATAGAAGGGAAAAATTGAATTTGATTAAGATTAGAGATGAGGATGAAGGGTAAAATTGTTTTTTTAAAAAAATAGATGAGGAATAAATATGGCAAAAAGGAAATATAGAAATTGTAAATTTAATTGAAATGACTAAACACTGTTTAAATTTGTGAACCAGCCAAATATTCTGTTCAAAGAAAATACATTGTATGTATGTGTGTTTCTAATTATTGCTATTTATTCATATTTGTTCTCTTTTATTCTTTAAAGTTTAACAATTCATTCTTTATCTTAATATCTTTATATTTGTTTGGGGTTGGCTTTCTTCCCTTTCATCTTTTTTATTGTACAGCAATCTTTCTCCTCAAACCTACCACCTCTCTTTTCTTTCCTTCTTACTTTCTCTTCCCCCCCTCTTCTTCTCCTCCCTACTTCCTCTTCCTTTCTCCTTCTCCTCCTCTCTTCCTCCCTCTCTTAACCGTCACTCCTACTCTAATTTCCCTTCCCTTCCTTCATCCCTCTCTATTACTGTATCCTTTTATGCATATGGACTACTCAGAGGGCTGAAAAAGTTATTTTTGACTGGTCCTCGCACTTTTGACCAGTCCTCGAACTTACGACTGTCCTCACATTTTACATTTTTGCCCTATCTTGTCATCATGGTGAAGAGAAGCAGTTGTGAAATGAGTGACATGGTTGTTAAGAATGCTGCACGGGCATAAATGTGAGGATGGTCATAAGTGTGAGGACCAGTCAAAAGTGTGAGGACCTGTCAGAAATGACTTTTTTCAGCCCTCTGGTTAGTCCTTTTGTGCATATGGACTACTCAGAGGGCTGAAAAAGTTATTTTTGACTGGTCCTCGCACTTTTGACCAGTCCTCGAACTTACGACTGTCCTCACATTTTACATTTTTGCCCTATCTTGTCATCATGGTGAAGAGAAGCAGTTGTGAAATGAGTGACATGGTTGTTAAGAATGCTGCACGGGCATAAATGTGAGGATGGTCATAAGTGTGAGGACCAGTCAAAAGTGCGAGGACCTGTCAGAAATGACTTTTTTCAGCCCTCTGGTTAGTCCTTTTGTGCATATGGACTACTCAGAGGGCTGAAAAAGTTATTTTTGACTGGTCCTCGCACTTTTGACCAGTCCTCGAACTTACGACTGTCCTCACATTTTACGTTTTTTGCCCTATCTTGTCACCATGGTGAAGAGAAGCAGTTGTGAAATGAGTGACATGGTTGTTAAGAATGCTGCACGGGCATAAATGTGAGGATGGTCATAAGTGTGAGGACCAGTCAAAAGTGTGAGGACCTGTCAGAAATGACTTTTCAGCCCTCTGAGTAGTCCCTATACACACAGCCATGGCCACCCGGTCACATGACCAGCTAGCCACGCCCACCCAGTCACATGACCAGCTAGCCATGCCCACAAAATAAGCCACGCCCACAATGTCCCTCTTTACCAATGTTAAAATCTGGTCACCTTAATCCAGGAGGACGCCCAAGTTATGAGCCCTCTCCGTGGGGGCGAGTGATTCGCCCCCAATAGCCAGCGATGGTGTCAGCTGGCTATATCGGGATGCTGGAAGCCACAGCCACTCGGTCTTGGAGGGGTTGAGTCGGAGCCTGTTTCTCCCCATCCAGGCCCGCACGGCCTCCAAGCACTGGGACATCACTTCAAGGGCATCATTGGGGTGGCCTGGGGTGGAGATGTACAGCTGGGTGTCATCAGCGTACTGATGGAACTCCACCCTGAAGCCACGGATAATCTCACCCAGTGGCTTTACATAAATGTTGAACAGAAGGGGCGAGAGGACAGACCCTTGTGGCACCCCACAAGCAAGGTGCCTCGGGGTCGACTGCTGCCCCCCTGTCAACACGGATTGCGACCGATCAGAGAGGTAGGAGGAGAACCACCGCAGAACGGTGCCCCCCACCCCCAACCCCGCCAACCGGTGCAACATGATACCATGGTCGATAGTATCAAAAGCCGCTGAGAGGTCTAACAGGACCAGGATAGAGGAGCAACCCCTATCCCGAGCCCTCCAGAGATCATCCACCAACGTGACCAATGCCGTTTCCGTGCTGTGCCCAGGCCGGAAGCCGGACTGGAGCGGGTCTAGATAGACAGCTTCATCCAGGTACCGGGGAAGCTGTTGCGCCACCACACTCTCAACAACCTTCGCAACAAAGCGAAGGTTGGAGACTGGACGATAGTTAGCCAAAACAGCCGGATCCAGAGAGGGCTTCTTGAGGAGGGGCCTCACAACCGCTTCTTTCAAAGCGGCCGGCAGGACCCCCTCACTCAAAGAAGCGTTAACAATCTTCTGGAGCCAGCCTCGTGTCACCTCCCGGGAAGCCAGTACCAACCAGGAGGGACACGGGTCCAATAAACATGTGGTTGCGTTCAGCCGTCCCAGGACCCTGTCCATGTCCTTGGGAGCCACAGGATCGAACTCCCCCCAGGTAACACTCTCAAGACCTGCCTCAGTCATCCCGTCCGGACATACCCAGTCAGAGGCCAGCCCTTCCCGAATCTGAGCGATTTTGTCATACATTTTGTCATACAGATATTGCACAAAGTCCTCAGCTCGGCCCTGCTTATTATTTTTCCAACTGCCACCATTTTGCTTCTATTGGAAAGGATCTGGAGAGCAACTTCAAAACCCCACGATAGCATGTCTGTATATAATCCAGAAAAGGATGGTATTTTCAACCTGTTTGGACTTGAGGGGACATCAGGGATTTTTCAGCAGTTCTGCAGATCTTTGCCCCCCCACCCAAATTTTGAGAGTGACTTTTGGGGAGCTGAAAGAATTAAGAGTGGAAGAGGAGAAAGGGGAGAGAGTATACGAAGAGCATAGAAGGGACAAACAAAAATAATTCCTTCCTTCCTTCCTTCTTTTCTTCCCTTTTCCTTCCTTCCTTCTCTCCCTCCCTCCCTCTTCCTTCCTTCTTTCTCCTCCTTCCCTCCCTCCCTCCCTCCCTTCCCTTCTTTACTCCCTCCTTCCCTCCCTTCTATCCTTTTCCCTTTTCCTTCCTTCCTTCCTTCCCGCCTTCCCTCCCTTTTCCTTACTTCCTATCTTCCTTCCTTCTCCTCCCCTTCCTCCCTCCCTTTTCCTTCCTTCCTTCTTTCTCCTTCCCTCCCTCCCTTCCCTTTTTCCCTCCCTCCCTTCCTTCTTCCCTTCCCTTCTTCTTTCTTCCTCTTTCTTCCTTCCTTCCCACCTTCCCTCCCTTTCCTTCCTTCTTTCTCCTCCTTCCCTCCTTCCCTCCCTTCTTTCTTTCCTTCCTTCCTTTTTCCTTCCTTCCTTACCACCCTCCCTCCCTTTTCCTGCCTGCCTGCCTTCCTTCTCCTCCTTCCCTCCCTCCCTCCCCTTTCTTTCCTTCCTTCCCTTTTCATTCCTTCCTTCCTTACCACCCTCCCTCCCTTTTTCTTCCTTCCTTCCTACCTACCTACCTACCGTCCTTCTTTCTTTCTCCTCCTTCCCTCCCTCCCTTCTTTCCTTCCTTCCCTTTTCCTTCTGCCTTCATTCCTTCTCGTCCTCCCTCCCTTTTCCTTCCTTCCCTCCCTCCCTTCTTTCCTTCCTTCCCTTTTCCTTCCTTCCTTCCTTTCTTTCTTCCTCCCTTCCCTCCTTCCTTCCCTCCCTCCCTTCTTTCCTTCCTTCCCTTTTCCTTCCTTCCTTTCTTTCTTTCTTCCTCCCTTCCCTCCTTCCTTCCCTCCCTCCCTTCTTTCCTTCATTCCCTTTTCCTTCCTTCCTTCCTTCCTTCCTTCCTTCCTTCCTTCCTTCCTTCCTTCCTTCCTTCCTTCCCACCTGCCTGATGGTTTCAAGCCAGTCGTTTTTTCTCACTCTTCTATTACTGACTCTTCCAGGGCTGTTACATCTTTAAACCACTCCTCGGGAAACACTGGGGGGGTCCAACTCTACAAAGGGCAACCCCAGCCAACTGAGAAGGATTGAGAGCAATCCCCACTCAAACCACCCATTCCTCACCCCCCCCTTTGAATGGCCACACGCATCTTCCAAGGCTTTCACAGCCACCCACTCAAGATCATTACTTGGGCTTTTCATAAAAAGTATTTCCCGGTCTCTAAGGTGCTACACTTCAGTTCAACCCCGTTGCTAATACAGGAGTGAATGTTGTTCTGTTTTTCTGGGTGGAAGGAACAAGAGCCCCGAAGCGAAGTGAGTCATCCCAAGAGCACATTCAGTGTGTGGCTGTTAGGTACAATTAACCCCAGGAAGTTTCACAGCAGCGGCAGGAGAGGAGAAGGGAAAGGGTAAAAGGGGCAAACCCAGCTTTGCTCTCCATGATCCCGAGAAGGCGGACCTGGCCATCTTCACAGAATTCTGCAATCGAGGCCCCAGGGCTTTGCAGACTTGACAGTACTGTCAATATAAAGGCATTTCATTTCTAGGCAGAAATGAGGCATTCAAAATCCTGAGGTAAACAATATGCAGAAAAGAAACCTCCTTCCTTCAACCTTGCCTTGCTTTTCTCCCTTATCAAAATGGACAGGGCCAACCTTTGGGGGGGGGGGGGGCAGGGCAGGGAACCAACTGTGAAATGTTTTATGGCTTTTAAGGTGCTATGCATGTTGAGGCTACTTAACCTATAAAAAGTCATGTACGCACACATATATACCTACCTACATGCATGCGAAGCTATATGATTTTTAGCTTAGACAGCAGACAGATGATAGATAGATAGATAGATAGATAGATAGATAGATAGATAGATAGATAGATAGATAGACAGACAGACAGACAGCACATATAGGTAAGTAGGTAGGTAGGTAGATATAGATAGATAGATAGATAGATAGATAGATAGATAGATAGATGATAGGTAGACAGACAGACAGAGACAGAGACAGACAGACAGACAGACAGACACAGACAGGTAAGTCGGTAGGTAGGTAGGTAGGTAGGTAGATAGATAGATAGATAGATAGATAGATAGATAGATAGATAGACAGACAGACAGATGTAGATAGATAGATAGATAGATAGATAGATAGATAGATAGACAGACAGACAGATATAGCTAGATAGATAGATAGACAGACAGACTGACTGACTGACTGACTGACTGACAGATAGAGATGATAGATTGATAGACAGACAGACAGACAGACAGACAGACAGACAGATAGATGTAGGTAGGTAGGTAGATAGATAGGCAGACAGATAGACAGGCAGACAGATGTAGGTAGGTAGGTAGATAGACAGACAGACAGATGTAGATAGATAGATAGATAGATAGATAGATAGATAGATAGATAGATAGATAGACAGACAGATTGACTGACTGACTGACAGATAGAGATGATAGATTGATAGACAGACAGACAGACAGATAGATGTAGGTAGGTAGATAGATAGGCAGATAGATAGACAGACAGATGTAGATAGATAGATAGATAGATAGATAGATAGATAGATAGATGATAGATAGATAAATAGATAGATAGACAGACACAGACAGGTAAGTAGGTAGGTAGGTAGGTAGATAGGTAGGTAGATAGATAGATAGGCAGACAGACAGATACAGACAGGTAAGTAGGTAGATAGGTAGGTAGATAGATAATAGATAGATGATAGATAGATAGATAGATAGATAGATAGATAGATAGATAGATAGACAGACACAGACAGGTAAGTAGGTAGGTAGGTAGGTAGGTAGATAGATAGATAGACAGACAGACAGATACAGACAGGTAAGTAGGTAGATAGGTAGGTAGATAGATAATAGATAGATAGATAGATAGATAGATAGATAGATAGATAGATAGACAGACAGACAGACAGACAGACAGACACAGACAGGTAAGTAGGTAGGTAGGTAGGTAGGTAGATAGATGATAGATAGATAGATAGATAGATAGATAGATAGATAGATAGATAGAATAAAGAATATCATATTAAAAGATGGAGAAAGGAGATCGTCAAGCAAGAAAGAACATTAGAGGAGGATATGGGATACTGCCAGAAACAGGCACCAATGATGATTTATTTTTAGCCAATGACAAAGCCAAGAAGGCGGCTTCCTTCCTTCCAGCAGTTTAAAGAGAAGGAGGGAGGAGGAGGAGGAGGAGAATTCTATTCTATTCTATTCTATTCTATTCTATTCTATTCTATTCTATTCTATTCTATTCTATTCTATTCTATTCCATTCCATTCCATTCCATTCCATTCATTTTCGCATAGAATTTAAGTGTCTAGTCCTCACTCATTGCCCTTTACCGCACCCTTTGGAGAAACTTTTTAAACTGGGCTATCCAGAACCGGACTCAAGATTTATATGGTCAATGCAGAATAAAGTAAAATAATTACTTCCCATAGTCTGAAAGTTATATTTCTGTCTGTTTTATAGCCATTTCACACAGGACATTTTCACTTTGTAATCTACTATAATTCCAAGATCTTTTTTTACAGTCACTTGTTCCAAGCCAGGAGGTTCTCCGTTCTACACCTGTGCATTTAATTTCCCACTCCTAAATGAAGAATTCTGCATTTATTTTGGTAAATAGTACTATTTTCCTCCTATAGCTCTACATCATCATGGAATTTGAATATTCCAGAGTATTAGCTATTCCTATTTGGTGTCATCCAAGGATCTGATAAGTATCCCCTATTCCATCCCTTCATTCAGTAAAATGATTGGCATGTTTCGATTCTAGAACTAAGCCTTCAACTTGATGATGTTTTCCAAGCCAATTATGTAGCCACTAAAAAAAATTTTGTCACTCAGATTTCAATTATCTTGATTACTATTCAGAATGCCACGGAAAAGTTCATCAAATGTTTAGTTAAAATTCACAAATAAATCACAAATAGAATAACAGAGTTGGAAGGGACCTTGGAAGTCTTCTAGTCCAGGAGTCTTCAACCTTGGCAACTTTAAGACTTGTGGACTTCAACTCCCAAAATTCCTCAGCCAGCAAAGCTGGCTGAGGAATTCTGGAAGTTGAAGTCCACAAGTCTTAAAGTAGCCAAGGGTGGAGACCCCTGTTCTAGTCCAACTCCATGCTCATGCAGGAAACCTTATACCACTTCAGACAAATGGCCATCCAATCTCTTCTTTAAAACTTCCAGTGTTGGAGCATTCACAACTTCTGGAGACAAGTTTTTCCACTGATTAATTGTTCTCACTGTCAAGAAATTTCTCCTTAGTTCTAGGTTGCTTCTCTCCTTGATTAGTTTCCATCCGTTGCTTCTTGTCCTGCCTTCAGGTGCTTTGGAGAATAGCTTGACTCCTTCTTCTTTGTGGGTGCTTCAACATTGGAGGCTTTTAAGAAGAGACTGGACATCCATTTGTCTAAAACAGTATAGGGTTTCCTGCCTGAGCAGAAGGTTGGACTAGAAAATCTCCAAAGTACCTTCCTGCTATAGAATAACTCTTCTGTTCTGTTCTGTTCTGTTCTGTTCTATTACTCTACTCTACTCTACTCTACTCTACTCTACTCTACTCTACTCTACTCTACTCTAGCATGAAAGCTGGTTGGTTGACTTTGGGCCAATCACCCAGAGATGGAGAGTTCTAGTTCCATATTAGGCTCAGTGGCTAAGACACTGAGCTTGTTGGATAAGATATGGTGGATTATACAAAATATTCTTAAAAAGAAGATAAAATTTCTTTATTACTCCACAGTTGTTTTTATTGGGTATAATTACAGTCTGTAAGGTTATAGAGACTAATTTGATTTTGAACTTAATAACTGCAGCCAGACTTTTAGTGGCGCAGTATTGGAAGAAGGAAGACGTACCTACCATTGAAGAATGGACATTAAAAGTAGCTAATTTGGCGGAGATGGCTAAAATCTCTGCATATTTGAAGGATCGCTCGAATGAAAGATACATATTGGAATGGAGAAGATGGATTGATTATATTAAAAAAAAAATATGGGACTAAAAAGTTGCAAATAGCTTATGAATGAATTTAGGTGAATTTTTATATTCCTATATTTTGGTATGTATGGGGGAGTTAAAATGTGAGGGGGAGTTAAGAGCTTATAGTTAGCTTGTTTATGTTTGATTATGTTTGCTGAATGCTATACCCTGTATTTTGCTCTGGGAAGTCGGCCGGGGGGGAGGGAGGGAATGGGTGGGGGGAGGAAGGGGGGGGAATTTGTTTGTAAAAATATTTTAAAATTTTTCAATAAAAAAAAAAATAAAGACACTGAGCTTGTCGATCAGAAGGTCAGCAATTCGGTGGTTCGAATCCCTAGCGCCGCGTAACGGAGTGAGCTCCCATTACTTGTCATCATCAATTTAGAGCAGTGTTTCTCAACCTTGGAAGCTTGAAGATGGGTGGACTTCAACTCCCAGAATCCCCCAGCCAGCAACGCTGGCTGGGGGATTCTGGGAGTTGAAGTCCATCCATCTTCAAGCTACCAAGGTTGAGAAACACTGATTTAGAGTCTCTACGCTCCCATAGAGACCTAAGTCAAGCTCCTCTTGAAGTCCATTGACTTATCTGTCACCAATTCATCTTGACCATTAGTAATTCAGATTCTTATCGTGATTCTTAGCTTCTTGAACCTAACATTAACATGACATACAAGCAAATTCCATGACTGCATACTTAATTAGGATGCCTGATGCAAATACATCCTGTAAGTCATAACCTTGCTAGGACGTCATCATATATATGTTGTCACCAGAGGTGGATTTCAGCAGGTTCTGACCAGTTCTGGAGAACCGGTAGCGGAAATTTTGAGTAGTTCGGAGAACCGATAGTAAAAATTCTGATTGGCCCCGCCCCCATCTATTCTCTGCCTCCCAAGTCCCAGCTGATTGGGAGGAAATGGGGATTTTGCAGTAACCTTCCCCTGGAGTGGGGTGGGAATGGAGATTTTACAGTATCCTTCCCCTGCCACGCCCACCAAGCCACGCCCACCAAGCCACACCCACAGAACTGGTAGTAAAACATTTTGAAACCCAGCACTGGTTGTCACTCTCCTATCTCCTCCAGGAGGTACAGAAAGTCCTTAACCTGCGGCTACAATTCAGCTCAAAATGTCTGTTGCTAAGTGAGACAGTTATTAAGTGAATTTTGCCCCGTTTTACGACATTTTTCGACACAGTTGTTAAGTGAATCGCTGCACTTCCCCGTTGCCGAAGGTCGCAAAAGGGGATCATATGACCCCCCCAGGGCATTGCAACTGTCATAAATATAAGTCAGTTGCCAAGCATCCACATTTTCAAACAGTGTCCATGGGGATGCTGCAACCGTGGAGTGAGAAACAGTCATAAATCATTTTTTCCAGTGCCCTTGTAACATCAAATGGACACTACATGAACTGTTATAAGTTGAGGACTACCTGTACTTAAGTTCCCATTAATTGTGTCCTTCAAACATCCTGGTGGGACCCACTTTGGAATGATGGGAGACAACCAAATTTTGCCTCCTCCTTGTAACCTCTTAGTATTTTGCCTTTTTAGCTTCTTCTTTTTATTTGCAACCTATTTGAGAGAGGAATTTTTTTTGGCCGCTTTCAGCCTCTATTTAGCAAATCTCAGCTCCGTCTAAGCTTTGGCTTCTAAAGCATATCAACATTTATTCCATATCCAAGATTCAGCTGAAGATATATATATATATATATATATTAATTTGTTTTACTGTCAGGGACTTGGAACTGGGATAATAAAAGGTTGCGGAAATTGAAGGGGGAAAAAAAAAAAGGCAGGGAACAACTGATAAGAGGCCAGGACAGGAAGTTACAGTTATGAATCAGCATCTCACTTTGAATGAAAGCCCTGTCCTTCAACGGCTTCCAAATTCAACGCCTTCGATAAAGTCGCTGTAACTTTCCCACAATGAAAAAGGGAAGAAGGATGGATTGAGGGACAACTAGAGGACACACAGCTTTTCCTGCATTGGAAAGCTTTCAGGCCCACGTCCAGAGGTGGCATTCAACCGGTTTGGACCAGTTCTCCCAAACCTGTAGCGGAAATTGTGGGTTAGCCAGCCTACCCGCCACAGCTCTATGCCACCCTATTTAGGGACGTTTTTGAGGCAGCATGCACGCATAAAAGGCACACACGCGAGCAAAGCACTTGGGTGGAAGGCAGGGGTGAAATCCAGCAGGTTCTGACAGGTCCCGGAGAACCGGTAGCGGAAATTTTGAGAAGTTTGGAGAACTAGCAAATACCACCTCTGGCTGGCCCCAGAGTGGGGTGGGAATGGATATTTTGCAATATCCTTCCCCTGGAGTGGGGAATTTTGCAGTATCCTTCCTCTGGCGTGGGATGGGAATAGGGATTTTGCAGTATCCTTCCTCCTGGAGTGGGGAGGGAATGGAGATTTTGCAGTATCCTTCCCCTGCCACGCCCACCAAGCCACGCCCACAGAATCGGTAGTAAAAAAAATTGGATTTCACCACTGGTGGAAGGCTATGCGCATATGTGGATGTGGTATGTGTGAGCAAAGTGAGCGAGCGAGAGTGCGTGCTCGCATTTGCAAACCGGTAGGGAAAGTAAGTGAATATCACTCCTGCCCACATCTAATTGTTTTAGTTTTTAGATATGTTCAGTAAGATAAGATCAAGGAGAGAAGTAACCTAAAACTAAGGGAAAAAATTCCTGACAGTGAGAACAATTGATCAGTGGAAATTGTAGCTGCTCCATCACTGGAGGATTTTAAGAAGGGATTCTTGTTGGGTATCTCCCAGCATCCCGATATAGTCAGTTGACTCCATCGCTGACTATTGGGGGTGAGTCGTTGGCCCCCACAGAGAGGGCGCGCAATCTGGGAGTCCTCCTGGATACGCAGCTGTCCTTGGAGGAACATCTGACGGCTGTAGCCAAGGGGGACCTTTTGTCAGGTTCGCCTGATTCGCCAATTGCGGCCCTTTCTTGATCGGGATTCCCTGTGCACAGTCATTCATGCCCTCGTCACCTCTCGCCTTGACTACTGCAACGCTCTCTACATGGGGCTCCCCTTGAAGAGCACCCGGAGGCTCCAACTGGTCCAGAACGCAGCAGCGCGGGTAGTGACGGGAGCAGCATGGCACTCCCATGTAACACCGCTCCTGCGCGAGCTGCACTGGCTCCCAGTGGTCTTCCGGGTGCGCTTCAAGGTGTTGGTCATCACCTTTAAAGCGCTCCATGGCATAGGGCCTAGCTATCTTCGAGACCGCCTGCTGCCACCGACGACCTCCCATCGCCCCGTGTGCTCCCACAGAGAGGGCCTCCTCGGGGTGCCATCAGCCAAACAGTGTAGGCTGGTGACCCCCAGGGGGAGGGCCTTCTCTGTGGGGGCACCTACCCACTGGAATCAGCTCCCCCCAGAGATAAGGAGAATCCAAGACCTCAGTGCCTTCCGCCGTGCCCTTAAAACCTTCCTTTTCCAGCAAGCCGGGCTGGCCTAATTTTTTTAAAGTGTTTTTAAGTGTTTTGTTTATTGTTTTTAATTAACGGGGCCAAATTTATATATGTATATTTTTAACTGTATTTTAATATTTGTATTTGATGTTTTTACTTGGCTGTTCACCGCCCTGAGTCCTCAGGGAGAAGGGCGGTATACAAATTCAAAATAAAATAAAAAATAAAATAAAATAAATAAAATCTTACCATGCCTATATAACGAAGGGAATACATGTCTAATTTTACATGTGTTAACAGCAGCAAGAACTGTAGTTGCGCAACAATGGAAAAACAAAGAGATCCCTACAGATGGAAGTGTATGTAAAAAGAAATATTAGAATACTGTCAGGTATGCAGAATACGCAGAGATGGATAGATTAACATTGATATAAATAAAAATGTAAATGTTCGTTTGTTCCAAATCTTAAATCTCCGAAAGTTCTGCACCGATTGCTTTGAAATTTTGACACAATGTTGCATTCGAAGTTGCGCATGTTTTATATACCTACTATCATATAGATGTCACACCTGTGACAGGTGACAGGTATAAACATGCTGTTTTGAAAAACAGCGTCATCTGTTGGACGTAAAAGCAACACACGTATTAAATGTGCAGTGTTGTGACGTTGCTCATTAATTGGAAGGGAGAGGGAGGGAGAGAGAGAGAAAGAGAGAGAGAAAGAGAGAGGGAGGCAGAGAGAGGGGAAGGGAGAGAGAGGGAGAAAGAGAGCGAAAAAGAGGGAGAGAACACGAGAGGAGTGAGGGGGAAAGGGAGGGATGGGGAGGGAGGGGAAGGGAGGGAGAGGGAGTGAACAAGAGAAAGAGAACGAGAAGAGAGAGAAAGAGAAAGGGAGGCAGAGAGAGGGGAAGGGAGAGGGAGGGAGAAAGAGAGAGGGGGAAAGGGGGAGGGAGAGAGAGAAAGAGAGAGGGAAAAAGAGGGAGAAAGAGAGAGAAAAAGAGGGAGAGAACAAGAGAGAGGGACGGGGAGAGGGAGGGAGGGAGGGGAAGGGAGGGAGAGAGAGTGAACAAGAGAAAGAGAACGAGAAGAGAGAGAAAGAGAAAGGGAGGCAGAGAGAGGGGAAGGGAGAGGGAGGGAGAAAGAGAGAGGGGGAAAGGGGGAGGGAGAGAGAGAAAGAGAGGGAAAAAGAGGGAGAAAGAGAGAGAAAAAGAGGGAGAGAACAAGAGAGAGGGACGGGGAGAGGGAGGGAGGGAGGGGAAGGGAGGGAGAGGGAGTGAACGAGAGAGAAAGAGAACGAGAAGAGAGAGAAAGAGAAAGGGAGGCAGAGAGAGGGGGTGGGAGAGGGAGGGAGAAAGAGAAAGAGAAAGAGAGAGGGATAAAGAGGGAGAAAGAGAGAGAAGAAGAGGGAGAGAACGAGAAAGAGAGAAAGAGAGCCACAGCAATGCGTGGCCGGGTACAGCTAGTTAAAAATAAAGGAGAAGGGAGAAACAGAATGCTTTTCAACATGGGATTTGTTTTGCTAATGGTTAACTAACAGAAACAGAGGTTAGAAACTAAAAAGATTAAAACCTTTGTCCCAGTGGTGAAATGTAAAATTTGTTACTACCAGTTCTATGGGTGTGGCTTGTGGGGGGTGGTAATGTGACTGGGTGGGCATGGCCAACTTTTTTAAAGCATTTTTTTACAACCTATTTGGTCGAATAGGTTGTAACAATGCTTTTAAAAGGTAAAAAAAAAAAGGCTCTGACGATCACAGCTGTGGCGTGCGATCCAGAGCCTTTTTTTTTTACCTTTTAAAAGCAGAAAGAAGCAACACCCGTTTGAGCCTCACGCCTCCATCGCTACCAGTTCTCCGAACTACCTGCCACAATCGCTACCGGATTGCTCGATCCGGTCCGAACCAGGAACATTTCACCCCTGCCTTTGTCCACTGTATTTTTATTTATTTCATTTTATTAGTCATATTTCTATGCTGCCCACTCTCCGAGGACTCTGGGCGGCTTACACCAAAGACAGTATACTAAATAGCATATAGCCCCCTAACAATCTGGGCCCTCATTTTACCTACCTCGGAAGGATGGAAGGCTGAGTCAACCTTGAGCCGGTGAGATTTGATCCGCTGATCTGCTGAACTAGCAGTCAGCTGAAGTAGCTGCAGTACTGCACCCTAACCACTGCGCCACCTCCCTCTCAGCCTCCCCCACTCACAACCAGCAGCTCCTCCCACCAGTCTCTGGGAAGTTAAAATGCAATGGAGGCAGGTTCACTCTAGGAAAATATCCAGAACTTGGAGGAAGGTTGAAAGGCAACTTTAAAACGTCTTTCAGTCCTAAAGGAAGCAACCAACTCATGGTAGAGAGAGCTGTGGTGGCGCAGGCTAACTCACTGCTCACTGCCAGGAGTTCGATCCCGACATGGCTCAAGGTTGACTCAGCCTTCCATCCTTCCGAGGTCGGTAAAATGAGGACCCAGATTGTTGGGGGCAAGACGCTGACTGTATACCACTTAGAGAGGGCTGTAAAAGCACGGTAAAGCAGTATATAAATCTAAGTGCTATTGCTATTCCTTCCTTCCTTCCTTCCTTCCTTCCTTCCTTCCTTCCTTCCTTCCTTGCTTGCTTGCTTGCTTGCTTGCTTGCTTGTTGCACCATGGTGGTGCAGTGGTTAGAATGCAGTACTGCAGGCCAACTCAGCCCACTGTCTGGAGTTCGATCCTGACTAGCTCAAGGTTGACTCAGCCTTCCATCCTTCCGAGGTGGGTAAAATGAGGACTCAGATTGTTGGGGGGCAATAGGCTGACTTTTTTTAAAAAAAAAAATTTGATTTATATGCCGCCCTTCTCCAGAGACTCAGGGCGGCTTACAATGCGTTAAGCAATAGCCTTCATACTTTTGTATATTTATACAAAGTCAGCTTATTGCCCCCACAAACTGGGTCCTCATTTAACCTACCTTAGAAAGGATGGAAGGCTGAGTCAACCTTGAGCCTGGTAAGATTCGAACCTGCAGTAATTGCAGGCAGCTGTGTTAATAACAGAGTGCTTTAGACCACTGTACTACCAAGGCTGGTAAACCACTTAGAGAGGGCTGTAAAGCACTGCGAAAGGGTTTATAAGTCTAAGTGCCGTTGCTATTTATGGTATTTTTCAATCCTTGTGAGTAAGGAACCAGTTACCAGTCTGTTCCTTCCGCTAAATATCTAGGCTGGGGCGCCACAGTGCGGGGAGTCTGCAGTTGATGGCCAAATTCAAAGCTTGGATGTAACCGATGAGGTTGGACAGACATGGGCTCCTGAGTCCGCCTGCAAGAGAGAGGGAGAAGAATGAGTAGACATTGCTCGCTCTCTGCGTCTTCTGACACAGATCTAAATTCCACATCACTTGGAGAACATCGTCTTTGGATCAGAGTAGAGAAATCGCATGGGAGGTGAGCGAAATCAAGATTGTTGGTCTGTCCATGGGGGTGTAATAGAAGGCATGATGACATTCTGGACTTACGTGACGTCACCCTCTCCCCTCCCCCATATCATGGGATGGGTCTCTGCAAGGTGAGTCAAAAGGATAGGGGATGTCATATGCAACATGATGTCATCCCACAAGGGACACAAGGGACATCTGATGCTAATACTGCAAAGTAGGATAGGATAGGATAGGATAAGATGGGATGGGATGGAAGATTAGAATGGAAGGGAAAGGAAGGGAAAATAGAATGGAGTGGAGCGGAACAGAACAGAATAGAACAGATGAAGAGAAGAGAAGAGAAGAGAAGAGAAGAGAAGAGAAGAGAAGAGAAGAGAAGAGAAGAGAACAGAACAGAACAGAACAGAACAGAACAGAACAGAACAGAACAGAAAATATGGAATGGAATGGAATAGAATAGAATAGAATAGAATAGAATAGAATAGAATAGAATAGAATAGAATAGAATAGAATAGAATAGAATAGAATAGAAAATATGGAATGGAATGGAACGGAACGGAACGGAACAGAACAGAACAGAATAGAATAGAAAATATGGAATGGAGTGGAGTAGAATAGAAAATATGGAATGGAATGGAATGGAATGGAATGGAATAGAATGGAATGGAATAGAATAGAATAGAATAGAATAGAATAGAATAGAATAGAATAGAATAGAATAGAATAGAATAGAATAGAATAGAATAGAAAATATGGAATGGAATGGAATGGAACGGAACGGAACGGAACGGAACAGAACAGAATAGAATAGAAAATATGGAATGGAATGGAATGGAATAGAAAATATGGAATAGAATAGAATAGAATAGAATAGAATAGAATAGAATAGAATAGAATAGAATAGAAAATATGGAATGGAATGGAATAGAAAATATGGAATGGAATGGAATGGAATGGAATGGAATGGAATGGAATAGAATAGAATAGAATAGAATAGAATAGAATAGAATAGAATAGAATAGAATAGAATAGAATAGAATAGAATAGAATAGAATAGAAAATATGGAATGGAATGGAGTGGAGTGGAGTGGAGTGGAGTGGAGTGGAATGGAATGGAATGGAATGGATTGGAATAGAATAGAATAGAATAGAATAGAATAGAATAGAATAGAATAGAAAATATGGAATGGAATGAAATGGAATGGAGTGGAGTGGAGTGGAGTGGAGTGGGGTGGGGTGGAGTGGAGTGGAATGGAATGGAATGGAACGGAACGGAACGGAACGGAACGGAACGGAACGGAACGGAACAGAACAGAACAGAATAGAATAGAATAGAAAATATGGAATGGAATGGAGTGGAGTGGAGTGGAGTGGAGTGGAATGGAATGGAATGGAATGGAATGGAATGGATTGGAATAGAATAGAATAGAATAGAATAGAATGGAATGGAATGGAATGGAATGGAATGGAATGGAATGGAATGGAATGGAATGGAATGGAATAGAATAGAAAATATGGAATGGAATGAAATGGAATGGAGTGGAGTGGAGTGGAGTGGAGTGGAGTGGAGTGGGGTGGAGTGGAGTGGAATGGAACGGAACGGAACGGAACGGAACGGAACGGAACGGAACAGAACAGAACAGAACAGAACAGAACAGAACAGAACAGATCAGAATAGAATAGAATAGAATAGAATAGAATTCTTTATTGGCCAAGTGTGATTGGACACCCAAGGAATTTGTCTCCAGTGCATAAGCACTCGGTGTACATACAAACAACAAAGTGATAGGTCATAGATCATAAATCATAGTTACAATCATTAATCATAAGTCCATAATTCTTGTTGGTTTCTGTGCTCATATATATTTGTCCAATGTTGTTATTTATTTTTTTCAGGTGAGAGGCAAAGCTGCCTTAAGGGCATTGTCAAAATCTCCATTTACGATCATGGCATAGACCCACAACCTACCAGGAGAAGCTTCCAACTCTCTTGCCAATTGGCCTTTGGTTTTCAGCCCCCAAAAGACCCTTCCTAAACCCACCTCCCTCTCTCCATCGACTGTGCCTTTGGATACCCTTCTTTCTCAGCCAATAGGGTTTGAACAGGTAGTCCTCAACTTACAACCATAATTGTTGAACCCAAAGCTTCTGGTGCTAAGCGAGACAGTTGTTAAGTGAATTTTGCCCGCCCCGTAATGACTTTTCTTGCCATGATTGTTAAGTGAATCTCTACAGTTGTTAAGTTAGTGACATGGTTGTTAGGTGAATTGGGCTTCCCTGTTTACTTTGTTTATCAGACGGTCGTAAAAGGGGATCATGTGACCCCGGGACATTGCAACCGTCGTAAATACATGCCAATCATCTGAATTTTGATCACGTGACCATGGAGATGCTGCAGTGGTCAAAAATGTGAAAAACTGGCATCAGTTCCTTGTTGTTACTTCACTAAACGAACGGTTTAGTGTAGTACCCATACTACAACAGTCTACTGTTTACACTACACATGAAGTAGTAAACAGTCACTAAACAAACCGTTCTAAGTCGAGGACTACCTGTAGTGGCACCTGTCCCCCCCTCCAAGCCAGGAGGATCCCAAGGTGGCCTCACCTGGGATGGGATATGAACCTGCGGTGTTGAGCTTCGAGGAGCCGCTGCTGGAGAAGATATTGCTGGTGAAGGGCTTGAGGTAGGAACGGAGGTCCCGTCACATCCTGGAATGGCAGGGTAGGTAAAGTTGGCAGCGACGAGTGAAGCGGGCTATTGTGCTGGTGAGCGGCTGTGAGGTGAGGCTGGACGGCATGAGGCAGGGGGAAGTCTGCTGAGATCTGAGGCTGGGGGGCAAGGTGGAAGTGCCGGCAGGAGGTAGCATGAGGATGCTGAGACCTTTGAAAAGGAGCACCTGGAAGGCAAGCAAAGGAGTTCCACTTAGAAAGCAAGGGAGGAAGGTCAGGTAAATCCACCGGAGGCCATGGAGGCCCCACTCCAAAATCTTGGCCTCACAAGAGAGGAGAGGTTGAGAGAGAAAATGTCTCGGAGGTGTTTTGTCTTGTCTAGAGGGGCCTAACGCTCATCAATCAACTTGGCAACTTTAGGACAAGTGGACTTCAACTCCCAGAATTCCCCAGCCAGGTTTTCAATCTGGGAATTCCAACCTTGGCAACTTTAGGACAAGTGGACTTCAACTCCCAGAATTCCCCAGCCAGGTTTTCAGTCACAGAACTCCAACCCTGGCAACTTTAGGACTAGTGGACTTCAACTCCCAGAATTCCCCAGCCAGGTTTTCAATCAGGGAATTCTGATCCTGGCAACTTTAGGACTGGTAGACTTCAACTCCCAGAATTCCCCAGCCAGGTTTTCAATTATTTATTTATTTTATTATATTTATATGCCGCCCTTCTCCCGAGGGACTCGGGGCGGCTTACAGAAATTAAGACAATAAAAATGGTAAAACAATAAAAATAACTACACAAACAATCAATTAAGGAATTCTAACCCTGGCAACTTTAGGACTGGTGGACTTCAACTCCCAGAATTCCCCAGCCAGCCAATAACTGTAAATTGAGGACTACCTGTACAACAATGGACAAATCTACAGATATTGGAGGTCTTTGATTTTGAAAGATTTTAACAGGTTGTACAACCACACCTCTTGTATGGTTGAACTAGTTTTTCTGGCCCGTTGTAAGCCTGAAAAAGGGTTGGATTAGATGATCCTTGTGGGTCTCATCCTCCCCCTGTGATTCCATCATAAGTGATTCTCTGTCCTGGCAAAGTGAATGAGATCGCTTCGTAATACAGGTAGTCCTCGACTTAGGACTGTAATTGAGCATACAATTTCAGTCATAAGCCATGATGGTCATAAAGAGGGCCACTCCATGACCATGCCTGATTTTATAGCAATAGCACTTAGACTTATATACCGTTTCACAGTGTTTTTACAGCCCTCTCTAAGCGGTTTACAAAGTCAGCCTCTTGCCCCCAACAATCTGGGTCCTCATTTTACCCACCTCAGAAGACTGAGTCAACCTTGAGCCGGTCAGAAATGAACTCCAGACAGTGGTCAGAGTTGGCCTGCAGTACTCCATTCTAACCACTGTACCACCACGGCAAAGAAGGAAGGAAGGGAGGGCAATAGCAATAGCCCTTAGACTTATATACCGCTTCACTGGGATTTACAGCCCTCTCTAAGCAGTTTACAGTCAGTCTATTGCCCCCAACAATCTGGGTCCTCATTTTACCCACCTCGGAAGGATGGAAGGCTGAGTCAACCTTAAGCTGGTCAGAATCAAACTCCTGACAGTGAGTAGAGTTAGTCTGCAATGCTGCTTTCTAACCACATTCTAACCATTGTATTCTTCTTTAAGAATAGCAATAGCACTCAGATTATATACCGCTTCACAGGTATTTACAGCCCTCTCTAAGCGGTTTACAGAGTCAGCCTATTGCCCCCAACAATCTGGGTCCTCCTTTTACCTACCTCGGAAGGATGGAAGGCTGAGTCAACCTTGAGCTTGGTGAGATTCGAACTGCCGAACTGCAGGCAGCCGGCAGTCAGCAGAAGTCGCCTGCAGCAGTGCATTCTAACCACTGTGCTACCAAGACTCATTTTATGATCTTTTTATCACATCAGCCATTAAGCAAACACAGCAATCGTTAAATGAACCCCTTATTTGTTATAGGGTGATTCTTGCTGGAAACCTATTTCCGGCAAAAACATCACAAATTGTGGTCAGCACAGGGCAGCGCAAATAGGTATAAGTGTGTTCTGGTTGCAGCAAAGCACCACAAATCCAGTTGTGGGAATACAAGGGCTGGGAGGGACAGACATCACAATTTCAAACCTGGATCCTAACTCCTAACTTTGAATGGCCCAGTAAGCAATCCGTCGTAAGTTAAAGACTATCGCTCTCCTGTATCACAACGCAAGCGTGCGAGTGAATGAGAGAGATAGAGCAGGGATGTGTGAATGTGTGTGTGTGTGAGAAAGAGAGATGAAGAGGGTTTTGTTTTGTTTTTGCAGGAGATGCAAATAACAAAAAATTAGCACTAAGACTCGGTGCCTTGACTGTTAAGTTATTCTTTCAACCGATTTTAATTCAAAAGGCGAGTTTTCATTCGCCTCTCTTCGCGAGCTACTCGGTGAAGCTTGTGAGCGCAACCGAGGGTTGTGTCTGAGATCAGGGCAACTCTGCTTGTTAACATTGGTTTCCCACAGGGGTGGGCTTCAAAAATTTTAGCAAGGGGTTCTTTTTTTTTTTTTAATAATTTTTATTAATATATTTTATACACCAATACACAAATAAAATATACAACCCTGCCACCATGGTAGAATGCGATTACATTGTCCATAAATATAAAGTCATTCCTTTATACATACATATTTGCCATCATATATATATACATCATCATATATCTATTCTATCCCACCTTTTCTGGATCCAATCGTACCATAATTTCCAACTGTTATAATATTCTGAATCTTTTTTACCATTGATCAATCTAGTTAACCTATCTGATTCCGCACACTCATTAATTTTATATATTATTTTCGAATCCATCGGCCAGTATTGATTTTTCCACTCCTGCGCATACGCTAATCTTGCTGAAGTAATAATGTGAATCAACAAGAACCATATATCTGAGTTAACATTCAAAGGTTTTGCCCCCAATAGGAAAATCTCGGGCCTTAATTCCAAATTAATCTGTGTAATTTCCAAAATCCATTGCCATATTTTTTTTCCAATATTTAACCGCCTGTGGGCAGGTCCACCATTGGTGAAAATAAGTTCTATTACTGGGTGGGCGTGGCCATGGTGGGCGTGGCCTAGTTGGCCTCCTGCACCACAGCGGGAGGGGAGGATGTTTTTGTCTTCCCTGGGCTCCGGACGATTCCCTTGAGCCTCCGGGAGGGCGAAAATGGGCCTCCCCAGGCTCTGGAGGCCCTCTGGAGGCTGGAAACGGCCCGTTTCAGGCCTTCCTGAACTTCTGGTAAGTCCATTTTTCACCCTCCCCGAGCCTCCACCTGCGTCCTGCACTTACCTGCATCCAAAATGGGCCATGTGGGGACTCCTGGGAGGGGAAGGGCAGGGTGGGCGGGGCCAGCCAGGAGTGGGATTTGGGGGTTCTCCAAACTGCACAGAATCTTAGCTAGAGGTTCTCCCGAACCCCTGCGAACCCCCAGCAGCCCACCCCTGGTTTCACAACATCAGTTGTGGCACATCATTCCCTGTTTCATAGCAATGGCCCTTTGTGGACTGGTGGCATCCTTGGTGTTCTCTGAACTTAGTGGTTTTCTTGCAGACGTTTCATTACCGTACTAAGTAACATCATCAGCGCCAGCAGTGTGGCCACCAAGCTCAGAGAGCACCAAGGACCCCATAGTTCAACCCCGAGCTACAGATACCGTCATATTTAGTGCTATCCGTCATTTTGCAATTTCCAAAAATCTGGGAACTCTGCATTCATTGTCTTGTGCAAAAAAAAAAAAAATTTTTTTTAATCATTTCCTCCTAAACCCAAATGTTTGGTCACTGCTTTCTTTAACA